>JAZDUH010000341.1:38962500-39162500 GCA_036419115.1 Scarus forsteni
CTGTTTACATGTGACGTGATCTATTCCAATTTGGTGTTTACATGTGTCACAACATTTAATCAGAACAGCTGTTTTACAGACACGTGATACACGCAGATCTATTTAAACATCGCATGATTTATCAAGGATGGCAGTAAGTAGGTGTTTTATTGAATTATTTGAAGGTTGTGCTGTTTAGCCAGCCTTCAGAATTATCCGACAGTTTATTTCTTTGACGTTTTGGTCTCTCCGGCTTCGCTGAGTTTTTCGTGGATTTTTTTAAATAGTTCAGTATTTATTGTTTTCCTACCGTCTAAGTGTGCGATAATGTTTAGGTCTTTGAGATTTTGTGTTAAAGGAGACATATCATGCTGATGCACCATTTAATACTTACATATAATATAACAAATTTGAAAACAAGACCTTACACCCACTTAATTTTCAAAAAATGAGATATTGTATTTTTTCTGATATCCTAGAACAAAATTTGATGCCTCTGAAAAAAGGTCATTGCGAGATGTCCGCAATATTTAAATCGTCGTGACAACACGAGGTACCTTTCTTTTTATTGGAGTAATCTGATAAAACACTTCCTCCTCTGTGATGTCCGTTAGCCCCAAAACCGTCACCGAGGAACACATCCACCAGCAGCAGTATATAGCTCCCTAGCTCACATTCACTCATTACCAGTAGGGGGACTCAATACACGGTCGCTGCTTTGAGCCTGCCGGAAAATACAGTAGAAGAAGGACGGGCTGGCTCAACCCTCTCGGCAGCTCTGACAGAACTGACCAATCAGAGCACAAAGGGCTGTGACGTTGCAAGGTAACTTTAGGTCATCCTGAGATCCGAGCTTTTCAACGAGAGCTTGATAATGGCCTAAAATGAGGATTTTAAGAACGCAATTGTCGGGCAATGAAGGAACTAAATGACTTGTACTGAGGGCAGAAATGCTTTACAGGCATCCTAGTCTGGCATAGTGAAAAGGAGAAACAAGCATGATATGTCTCCTTTAAAAACAGACTCTCATACGCAGACTAGTGCTTAGTGCTCATTTATGTCAAGACAGAGCATGCACAGACAGAACCCAGCCTGACAACTTTCTGATTCACCGTTTACATGACAGGATTTTACTTTTAATCGGTTTGGGAAAAGGAATATACTACCCCTGTGCAACCAAATGAAATTCCATTGGGATTTGGCCTGTTTATTCCGATCGAAATGCTTATATGGAGCATTTTTATTTGGTTCGGGCTTCTAACCCGATTCCACTTGGAATATTTGGCTCCATGTAAACCTGGCTAGTGACACCATTTCCAGAGCTTTCTCTGGAGTTTCTCTGCTCTGCCAGGATGTGGTGAAGAGGGTGGTTGGTATTGTCCATGATGGCCAGGAACTTGCTCAATATACGCCTCTCTACCACAGTACTCAGTGAGACCTGTCTCCTTCCCAGTACCGACTCAGCCTTCTTGACCAGCTTGTTCAGCTGTTTGGCATCCCAATCGGTTATGCCACCCCCCCGCAGACAGCAGTATAAAAAAGGGTGATAGCCATCATCGACTGACTGAACATCTGCAGCATCTCCCCACAGACCTTAACGGACCTAAGCTTCCTGATTAAAAACAGACGAGACTGCCCCTTCCTGCAGAGCACGTCGACATTAGCCCACCGGTCAAGTTCACAACCATCTCCTTGGTCTTGGATGTGTTCAATGGTAGGCCATTTCTCTCGCTCCAGTCTCTGAAGGCCCCCATCCGGTCCCTATACTACCCCTCCTGCCCACTCCTCACACATGCCACAATAGCTGAAAATGTCGAGACATAGCAGCTTAGAGTTGTAGCTGAAATCTGCTGTCTACAGAGTGATCAAGTAGGGTGCTAAACCAGCCCCCTGTGGAGTCCCGGTGTTGCTTACCAGTGTTCCTGAGACACAGTTCCCCAGCCTGACATACCCGGCATTCGCTCAGGTAGTCCATAATCCATGCAGTGAAGGAGGGAGCCACCCCTATCTTCCCCGAGCTTCAGTCTCAGTAAGTGGAACTGAATGGTGTTGAATGCGCTCGAAAAGTCAAGAACATAATCCTCACATAACTCCCCGGTTCATGAAGGTGGGTGTGAGCCCAGTGAAGCATGTAGAGCATCTTCCACTCCAACCCGCTCTTGGTAACCAAACGGAAATGGATCATGAGTATGCCGAGCCTGCAGCCTCTCCAGAGTCTTTGCTATGTGCGACGTGAGGGTCACCGGCCTATAGTCATTGGGCTCAGCTGGGAGCCCAGTCTTGGGGACCAGCACAGGACATGAACGTTTTCCACATAACCGTGACCCTCTCCATCTGCAAACTGGAGTTGAAAAGCCCCTGTAGTGGCTCTGCTAGCTTAAATTAGAGAAGGTTTTCTGAAATTAAAGAGCTCTGATAAAGGTCCAGGAGAAGCCGTGTTACTAAGACCCACTCGTGACAGAAATAGACCCCTGACTCTGAGGACAAAGGCTCACATTTCATGTATCTGCATCACCAGGTAACCTGTGATCTGTCCTGCTCCTCCGTCCTCCATCCCTCTTTCTACCTATGACTCCATCTGCTAAAGTTCTTCCTCTGTGTACTCCGGTTCACAAAGATATCCTCTCGTACCCACAACAGCATGACGTCGTAATGTTTGTCGTTTCTTCTGACACTGTGAGCTGCTGATGGTGATACATCATCCCTTGACCAAATAAACAAATGAAAAGTTAAACGTAAAGCATCTTACTGAAGATTACTGTTGAACAAAAATGTTTTTTAAATAGTTTTACCCTGCAAGTAGGTTAATAAAGAAACTTTCTCTGTGGCACAATGCACTGGTATGTACCAGCTTTTGATATTTTTATTTTAGTTGTGTTATCTGTTTCAATTTTTCTGTCTAGTCATTACCATTTTTATCCAAGAGATCTATCACAAGAAAGGAAATTACAGTTAATCTCGATTGATTTTTGAGTTTTGGATTTATTGATGTCCTATAATGTGATTATGTACTGTTACGTGTATTTATTTAATTTAATTAAACATCTTCTAAACATCTCTAAACATCAGTTGTATGTCTACCTGGCCGGTCACCTGGTGTTAACTTCATTAGATGGTCCCACACGAGCTAGAAATGCTGATGAAGCCACTTACTGAAGCTTGGACTTGTGTTTTGACTGAGCATGTGACTATTTTCCAGCTACCGTCCGCCCCTGTATTTCCCCAAGGACAAAGCTCACAAGTCCCTTTATTAGCACTATTATTTACTAGTGGCATGGGCCTCAAGCAACCACTTAAAAGCCCCAAACTAACCTTTTAACATGTCTCCATCTGTATTAAATGCATCTTAAACAATGTAATCACCTTAGTAAAACTTGTAGGTTGCTTCTCTGGTTCCTGCAGACCTCTGATTTTGGTGAACCGTGTCCCTGAGTATAAGATGAACACAAAATTCTGAGCATTTTTACAATTCAATTCATTGAGTAAAAAAAAAGAACTAAAAGTAAATGCTTACTTGGTGTGATTCTGAAAGTCCATGCCTTCACAGAACCTCCATACTGAAGTGTAAGCTTTGTTTCCACAGCAGGAGAAACAGTCAGGGACGTTATTTTACCCACCTTATTGATGGATTTTACTGACGTGTCATTCAGCCATATGTTTCCATTTTGCCTGAGGAAAAGAAAACAAT
Organism: Scarus forsteni; assembly: GCA_036419115.1. Classification (NCBI taxonomy): domain Eukaryota; kingdom Metazoa; phylum Chordata; class Actinopteri; order Labriformes; family Labridae; genus Scarus; species Scarus forsteni. The sequence goes on from JAZDUH010000341.1 coordinate 38,966,168, forward strand.
TATGCCTTTCAAATTAAGGTTATATTTCCAACCATTTTTAACTGTAATGCCAACATGATACAGTCCGGCAGCTTGTTTACAGAGAAACAAATGTCCTAATACCAAATGTTCATATCTCTGACATATAAAAACTGTAATCAAGATATGCAGAGATTTTTTCATGATCAGCAACATTAAGCTTCTACTTTGAACAGTTTTTAGCAAAATCAAAAACCCTCCATCAAAAAGTGATGTCCTCCATTGGCATCACTTTTCTCTGGTTTTGATGAAAACAGATCAAAAAGTTGGATTACATCAAAATATACAATGCCGAATTTGCCAGGAATATTTCATAAGGCAAATGATCTAAGTATTACATTTTTTTACAAGTGCTGTGATTTGCTAACAAGCAAAAACACTTAAAATGTATTTTTGTAAACGGAGTTTGGCGGTTACTTTCATTCACATGGTAGAGCACATCGGGCAGAATTGGCATTTTAAACCCTCAACGTCATAAAAGTGTGTTTCTTCAAGCTTACCTCTCCAGAGTATTATCTTTTGCCATCCAGCATAATGAGAAGGAAATATCGTCACAGAATCCTGTAGGAAAATACGTGCAATTACTTTCAACTATGAAAAAAAAAACAGTAGTTAATGTGGCTAATATGCTAGAGGTGTGCTGCTCACCAAACGAAATTAAATGAAGCATCACCATAAAAAAGACGATAGAAAACTTTAAGGGGTTCCTGAAATGTTAAAAATATGATTAATTTGCAGATATCGGGAGATTCAAGAATCTAAATGTCAACTTAGAATTATTATTTTCTCACATTTTCTTTGTAATCCCGTCAATTGAAAGCATCTTGTGTTTGTTAGCATCAGTGCTCAGCCCGACTCCTAATGAGAGGCAGGTGTGTGCTGCGTTTAGGTACCTTCTCAGAGATGGGAATTCCTGGATCCACTGTATCATTCTTACCACGTTTCCTCCGTCATATCAAAAACATATATCTTGTAAAAAGGTTTGCTAAGGAAATAATAGTCTAGTTAAGCTTAAATTCATGTCAAAACATTATCGTTTTTTCCCTTTAAATTCAACGTTTTTAAAAAAGTTTTGACTCTTTCAATATGTTGTACAATATTTCTTGTTTTAATTTCTGATCATTTGTTGTTTTCATGATTGTTGTGGTTTAAATGTAGTGTTGTATGACCAGCATGTGCTCTTTACTGATGTATGAGCTGTCTTTTTCATGACTTTAAAGGCTCGAACAAGCACTTTGGCTACGGTGAGGCATCCTTTTTTTAAGTAGGCTCAAGACCCACCTTTTTAATTTAGCTTTGAACTAATCCCATATTTTTATTTGTTATTTTGATCTATATTTTAATGTTATTTAATTTAATTGAATTTATATATTCTAGCCCTCTTTTTGCTTGTTTTTCTTATTGTACTACTATTTATACTTTTTATTATTTTTTTTTTTTGTTAAATTTTACTAATTTTATGATTCTTAGCCTATGTAGTTTTATGTTTTTATTCAATATCTCCAGTGCTTCCTCAGCAGGGGGGCTGCCTGCACTGGGGGCTGCAGTAGGCTCTGGCAGGGATGTCTCTGTCTAGCGGTGGGCATCGTCTTGGACAGGTGGGGGGTCTGCAGCACAGCTTTGCTGCGGTTGGCCCCTCCCTGGCACTGTAGGAAGGCGTGCCTGGTGAAGGCATTCTGGCTCTGGGCCGTGGCCCGTGGGCGGCCCCGAGTGCAGTCGGCCTACTGGGGTTTCCTGACCTGGCTCCTCTGTACTCACTTTAAAATCACACATTTTAAAATCATGCATTTTAAATCATGTTATCTGTGTGTATGTGTGTGTATTAATGTGCTGGGGTGGAGTTTGAATGGGGCGGTAGGGACTGTTTTTAACATGTATAGCCCTTTGTGCTGTATTTTACATGTATGAAAAGTGCTTTATAAATAAAGTTTGATTTGATTTATGTGATTTATAATCTTGTTATATTTCATAACTTGTTTCTGATTATTAAGTGGTCATTGTGTTTGAGATCATTGTTGCTTTTTCAATTTTCATCACTTTGCTCTTGATTTGTGATTCTTGATCAGATTTGTTGTGTTTTCATGGTTTGAATTTGCTGTGGTGGTTTCTGATATATTTGTTGTTGTTTTTTTACTTTTGTATTTTTCAATTCGGTTTTTTTTGGATGTTATTGAAATCATTGTTAAGCTCTCTTAATATTTTCTTGGTTTTGCTTAATTTTGTGTTTTAAACCTCTTTTCTAATTTTGCATCACATATAATTTACATCACAAATCACAACAGACACATCAGGGGCCTGTTGCACGAAAGTAGGATAAGGGATTAAGCCGGGATATCTTGGTTATCCTGGATCAATTAATCCTTGATCTGGTTGCACAAAAGTCGGATAGGGGGAAGTGGGAAATGTTTTGATATATGTTACCATGGAGATTTATTCTTTAGCTCTAGCCTGCTCCAGACCAGGCTAAGTTCCAGGATTTATTTAATCTCATCCCTTTTCTCAGTCAGCAGTCCCCACAAACTGAAACCATTTTTTATTCCACTGCCCACCACACATCCTTATCACATTCAACAAGACCCACTGTCATTATTTGGACATTTGTCAGCATTTATTGCAGTGATTTTAGATGAAATTATGATTTTACATGATTTTGCAATCATTAGATAAGAGTTATCCATAGACTACATATAAAATGCACATCCCATAATAGTTAGTGTAAAAGTCAAAGAATCAGGTTTTTAGTGACTAAGGATAAATCAGAGCAGAGGCCTATAGCACGAAGCAGGATTAATGTGTTAGCGAGACAACTTCAGGGTTAACTCTGATTCACCGATAGCACGAAGCCGGTTCCTTTTTATCAGAGTAGATCACCATGGTGACTTACTCTGAACGGCTATCCTGCTCCGGAGCAGGATATGTTGGGGACTGAATCTGATCCTGCGAAATGACCCTCGCACTAGCCAATCATCTTCTCCAAATCAGTGGCCTGCCCTCTTCTCCTGAACCCGGTGGAGGGAGGCGCACAACTCTTGAGACGATCATGAAGATGAGAAAGAGTGTCACAACACCGATTTGACCCACGAGATCAACCTGACGACGTGATATGAGACACACCGGTTCTCCTGGCCCGGAATCATCTATACCTGGGTGATACTGTATATCTGAGCCGTTTATTCCCCGTGCGACCTGCAGGAGCGGAGCACGAACTGTCACAATGTCATTTTGCATCGCCCTGCAATAGCCTATAAACTTCACTTGTACAGCCCCTTTAATACATTCAAATGCATCAGAAAGTGCTTGATAAATAAAAGGGATGTAAGTCTTATGTGAAACAGCACAATATTCTATTATTCAATCAGGTCCATCATGTCATTCCTGCACTTTATTCATGTGTTTGAGTTTTTTTTTTTTCTTGCTGATTATTAAATTAATTTTATTTTTTATCTGCTCCCATGTACTCCTCATGGCAGAGGGATTATCTGAGAGAATGGGGTAATAATTGTCAGACATACAACATATTTTCACAGTATATTGCTTCATGAGATTCATGAGTGTGACCACTGTCAGATATAGCCCATAATAAGTAGGCCTACTTTGCGCATTTTCACAGTCCGCCACGCATTTTAATAATAATACTTTTTTATTTCAGGGCGCTTTTCACAAGACGCAAGGTCACCTTACATGAGTCACAAACAAAGAGCACATGAAGTAGCCTATAAATAAAAAGTGCATTAAAAGCAGGCATCAAAAGCATGCATAAAAAGAAACTTTGTCTATGACTGACAGCTGCTACGATGTTTCATTTCTCTATTATATAGTTTTTTTATCCTAACGTCTTAACATTATCAGACGCTGCTCTTCACATGTAAAATACGGAGCTCTGTCAGTGTGTTCCCTTCTCAGCGTGTTCTCCTCTCATGATCATGATTGGTCAGCTGCCTCTGAGCCCTCCCTTTATACGTGCGCGTTCACGACGAGTTACCGTGTTGATAATCTGCGTCGTGCTATCAGTTATCCTGATTGCCGTTGTTTGCGGTCACTCAGTCCTGGATAGATGTGAGTTATCGGGGATAAGTTGACCGAGCTTCGTGCTATAGGCCTCAGGTAAACCTTCAGCTCCTTTAAAACTGAAGTTACACAGAGCTCAACATACAAAGCTCAGTATCAATACATATAAATAAAATCAAATTATAAAATCAGTGAAACAAAACACTCTCAGTGTAATTAAATTAAAACAAATGATTACTATTAACTTTTAAAATAGAAAAGCTCACAATGATTTAAATGTTAATGTACAGTTATTGCATAGTGTAAATGCTTATGTACAGTTATTTTTTATGCTAACTACATGGTCATTTGAAGTATCTGATGCAGATTTTTTTAGTTACAGTTTATTACAATGTTTATTATTTGTTCACCTATTTTAAGGGTTTTTATTTTGTGGTGACGGTATTTCTTATTACAGAATTTTTTGTATCAAGGCTAATTATTTATTGAGCATGCAAATTTGGTGACTCATTTTTTTTTATAAATTAAAGTCAATGGTAAAAACAATGCTATTTGATTTCTTCTGTAAGCATAAAAATCACAGATGGAGGGAGGTATCATATAAAATCTCGTTTAGGGCCCAACGTTAGATAGAGACGACTCTGCACGCACGCGCAAACTCGTGCACACTTGCACACATATCCAACAGCAGCTGCAGCATGTAGCATAAAGAGTAAATGTGGATGTTTCAATTTCAGTTTCACGTGCAATTTTAACAAATTCATATAAGGGCACAACTTTGATTCTGGAGACTTTATTGAACTATTTAAATCGATATTGTGATGTTTCAGCGGAGTGTGTATCAGTGCACTATTATACATTCAGGCGGTCCGCAGAGCTTCCTGTCGTTGTTGTGTCACTGTGGCGGTGTTTTCTCTTTTTTAATTCGGTCTTTTACCTCCTAATACGCCTTGTCTTCGACGGAGACAAGCACGCCGCTCTTGTTATTATGGTGAATCCGTGATTCTGTGATCGATGGCAGGGTCTGTTGGAGTAATCGCTTGCGCGCACTGATCCAGGATGGGTTAAACCTGGCTTGAAGAATCCCTGTGCTCTCATCCTCGCTTGGTCTTTTGTGCAACCAAACAAGCCTGAACCACCTTGTTTTGGATTCGATGAGCCAGGCTTAATCATTTAGCCCGGATGTCTGGCCCCAGGTCATACTGGCATTTACCAGTTAGTGGCAGTAAACATCCATCCATGCATTAGGCTATCTATTCAGCTTATCTCTTTTATGGTGCAGGGGCTGGAGCCTATCCCAGCTGTCTTTGGGCGAGAGGTGGAGTACTTGAACTGATTGCCAGGAAATCGCAGGGTCACATAGAAAGACAGACGACCTGTCATACTCACACTCACACCTAAGAGCAATTTGAAGTCATAAATTAATCTAAAGAGCATGTTTTTGGTTTATGGAAGCAGGAACAGAAACACTCTGGCCAACACGGGGATCAAACCAGCAACCTTCCTTCTGTGATGCACAACTTAAAATATGTGGCATTCAGACTGACGCCACTGGACTCATGAGAGGTCTTACTGTGTGTTTTGCTGCAGAGATCCTCCAGGTGGCGATAGAAACCTTAATCCTGTCTGCAGATTAAGCTTTAAAGTTACAGTTTTAATGAAACACCAGTACGTGAGAAACAGAAAATGCAACCCAAGGTGGGAAACAGTATGAAATCAACACATATCGCCCTTCATGAAGCATGATCTGACATTTGTTTTCATGCACCATGTGTGTGTGTGGCACCATAATTACATTATAGTAAGGACAGACGACTTGTCCTCTATTAGCTGTCCTGCATCACAGCGTCTCTTCAGGGTTTACTGGACAACTCTCAGCAGTCACACACATCAGCTTTTGTCTGATAAATCTTAACAAGCAAAGAGCCAAATTGAAGTCACAAGGGCACAGTGTGTGGACAGTTCCAGGCCTCTACCTCTTTTTTTTATTCCACACAAATCATGATCTGAGCAGCAGACATTCAGGCAGCAGAGGACTTTTTAGCAGAATATGGAGAGTTGGCTCTGTTTGATGCTGCTGTGCACACCAAGTTTAGTGTCTGCCTCGGGAGACGGGACGAAAAATGATGATGACATCGACCTTGTCGGCTTTCTGAGAGGTATCTACTCCGGGGTGCTGGTGAGAGACAAGCCGTTCATCATCAACAGAGACTTTGAGATAAACTCCCTGAAGGAGCTGGGACGGCCTGCGGATCTCTCCATCACAGAGAAGACCAAGGATAAACCCGTCAGCTGGGGAACAAAAGCAGCCCCGGGACCGCTGGTGTTAACTAAAGATGGGCAGATCAGAGGGGTCACAGTGGACAAGGCCCATGTCTTCTATGGGGTACCGTACGCAGACCCTCCTGTTGGGGCCTATCGCTGGAAGCCTCCCAGACCTGTGAGTCCTTGGACAGGGGTTTACGATGGCTCCTTTCCCAGGGCAGCTTGTGTGCAGGCCTGCAGTGGACCCATCACAGAGGAGTGTCCTCGCAAAGTAAGGAAACACTTCTCTTTAGTTTTGGCTAAAATAACATGAAACACTAAGAGAGCACAAACTTCTGCCAATGTAGCTCACATACTGCTGTTTCATCTTTTAGCAGTAGTCCAACGATAAAGTTACCATCATTATATGATTCATTTAACCTAAAAACCCATGAGCAGTACTCTGAATCATGTTGATATCATTATTAGTTAGGCAGTTATTTAGGAAAATAATCATTTTCTAATGGTGGTTATCTGGATCACCACCAAAATATAATATTTTTTAAGTTGAGCCATTCCAAACATCTCTGGGAAATTTCAGAAATCCGTGTAGTAGTTCTTTGCGTAATCTTGCTTACAAATAAACACACAAACAAGCATATATTGGCAAAACATGACCTCTTGGCAGAGGTAACTATCCATGACATTATGTTCATATTGATAATTTCCCATGAAATACTCCCCTAGGTGGCAGTTAGTGCTTCCCTCTGATCTGCACTATGTGGTTGTCTGTCTTAGTTGGCAACAATGAGTTTTAACTTGGTTATTTTTTTTTCTTTTTAATCAAAGACAGTTATTGGATGGACTGACAAATGTGGGGACAAGCCCTGATTGTATTCCTACAAAGCAAAAATCTCAGAGAGAAAAAAACAGAGAGGAGTAAAAGGTGGATTAGTACTGTCAGATGCTCCCCAGTGCTTCTACGCTGCAATGACATTCACACCTAATAGACTTTTCTTGTCCTAAAATATATTAATGTGACAGCTTGTTCAAAAATTGCTGTAATTGGATTACAGACTGAATGAGACAAGCTCATGTTTGCTTACTACACACTGGTGTCTTGATGATGAAGAATATCTTGTTCCTCACTCAGAATCTATTGATCCAAATACACCAAAATTACACAAACAATCAAATGTCTGGTTTTATCAGGGGAGGCCCTGTAAGGAAAAGGATTTTCTTTTTTTAACTGTATTTTTTGGGCATTTTGTGCCTTTATTGATAGGAGAGAGACAGTGGATAGGCTTGTGAAAGGGGGAGAGAGAGTAGGGGAAGACACTCTGCAAACTGGTCACAGGCTGGATTCAAACCTGGACCTGCAGAAGCAAGTACATGGGGTGCCTGGTTGCTAACCACTCCACCAAACCAGCACCCTGGGGAAAGGATTTTCAACTTTGTATTTTAACATAAATTAAGTGACATTCTGGGAAGGATTGTGCTGTTTTCATATAATTTATGTATCATGTGATGTATAAGGGTAACATTGCTGTTAAGCTGGATCTGTCTGATTTAATGTCTGTAATCAGTCTTCAGTACTTTTACGATGCTCAGCTGGAGCTACCAGCACAACAATAGCAGGAAGTAGCTGCTCGTATAGGGATTAGCATAGATGCTAACATCCTTAGTGGCGCTTCTATCAGATCAGGACCACATTTCTTTATCATATAAAAAATGAGGCGCCATAAAGGGTTTTTACAATTGAAAGGACATTTTCACTCCAGTTCAAACATCTTTTATGATGGTAGCGCCCACCAAGCACATAATCTGATTGGCCAGTAAAGAATGTAACTGAAGGAAGGATCATCCTATCACACGCTGGATATGCTTTTGAAAGGTTCTGGCCATTTTCATTTTCTATAGGCTGTTGTCCAGATCGATCAGTGAAATTTATACTGTATTTTACATAATAGATGGTCCCATGAGTGGCATCCAGCTGCAGGCCCAGAGATTTGCTCTTGGCTGCTGGCTGTAAGTGATTCTGAGGGTTCAGATGTGTGGATATAAAGATGGCTATAAAGATGGCTATAAAGATGGCTATAACATGGCGGTCAAGAAATATTTATCTTGTTAACATTCTGGACTGATTTGCAATGTTTGATAGACCACCAAAGGAGAAGCATTACCCATAGAACATGCTTCTTTACTTACTTATATTGTCATCTGCTGATAGGGTGCTGCAGCTGGATAAGGGGATGGAAAATAATTTGTTTTTATTGATATGAATTCCATTAATGATCCTACTTATCATTCCTATTCTTTAACAAGTCATTTATTGATTCCTGCTGGTTCTCTGATTGGCAAAAGTTTACCTATGGGTTTAAGTGGCAACAATTTCAAACATGTGACAATCCTGATTTAATGCTTTGCTTCATATGATACCTGCAAGCTGCTGGTGTTTTCAATCACTAAAGATTGTGCAGTATGTGTCTTTTTCGTCCAAAAGCAAGCCACGAGTCTACTGAATTAAAAGCAACTTTTTTCTTTTTTCTTCTTTAGGGGAACAGTTATTGATTTATTTTTAGTTGGAATTGGTTTTTGATTCTGATCCCTTAGCTGGATATGTCAGGGGGTCCGTCTGGTGTGTCAGGTTTGGTGTGCTCTGTAAAACTGCCTAAACCTTTTTGACTCTTTTTCCATGTTTTGACAAAAAGCCACAGACTAAGAGCCAGCTAAACAACTGCCTCATTGTTCTTGATTGCTTTTGACATGGTGAAATGTAATGTCTGATTAAAAAGATACTTATTTTTCACATTGCAAAACTTTTGTCATGGTGTTTGTGGACTTAAACCCTCTTAAGGTTAACAGGAAAGCTAGTTTCCATCAACTGCTAACTAGCCACCCATAGCAACAGTTATTAAATTTGATGAGTGACAATCAAACAAGACACGTTTAAAGATTCTAGTTGTAATCTTCACAGCTGTAATATTTGCCTTAAAGGTGAGTGAGGACTGTCTCTACCTGAACATCTTTGTCCCGCTGGATGTGAACTTCAGCTCTCCTCTGAGGAGTACGCTCCCTGTCATGGTTTGGATCCATGGCGGGGATTTCATCGCTGGTTCGGCCTCCAAGCCTTTGTATGACGGGCGCTTCATCAGCAACTTCACTCACACTGTGGTTGTTAGCATGGAGTACCGACTGGGTAAGGATGCTTGTTTTATCCAGAGTAGAGGATACGTTTTCAAAATGTCCACCAACACATGGATGAGGCTTGAATGTGCTTTTACAGTTATTATTCTTATTTACAATGTACAAGAATGATGCTCAGAATCACAGCTCTGTAACAATCAGGCACCATGTTGAATAAATCAGTCTGTCTTTTCACATGATGGAGTGTTAATTGTAGAGTGCTCTTTATGCGAAGCTGGATAATGTTTGTGTGTGCGTGCCTTTATTTTAATAGCGGAGCCTGTTGGTAATTACTCTGCTTTCCTGCTCGACTGAGAACAGCAGCACTGTGGAAATGAGTGTCTGGTTGGAGTCAATTATGTCTGCTGATCATGTGAATTCATGCGTGATTTAAGGTGCCTTTGGGTTCCTGGTTTCTGGGAAAGAGCCTCACACCTCAGCTGTGGGGAATTATGGGATCTTGGACCAGCAGGCCGCCCTTCTTTGGGTCCAACAGAACATTGCCGTGTTTGGAGGGGATCCCAGTAAGGTAAGCTTGCAAACACATGCATGTAAATCTTTTAACAGCTCAATTTATCACCAGGTTTAAATGACAAATCCTAACTAAGCTTCACAGAAATCTCATCCACCCATGTGTAGGCATAAAAATTGTACTATTTGGGACACAAAAGAAAATAACATTGTAAAACATGAACATAACAGAGCACAACAGTTACCTTTCAAAAATTAATGGGTTTGTCTTTACTGCTTAATTCATTCTCAATGTGTTTATGCCTTAAGTGTTGGAAATAAAACGCTGTTGTCTTAACTCTTTTCTGTTCCAATCATGAAAACGTCTTGGGAACACTTCGGTCTTCAGCTTTTTCTCCAGTCTTGGCACAGATCAGGGCCGCCCATAGAGACGTCCAGGCCCCTGAAATCCATGAAGAATTGTCCCCTTCATTTTATGAATTTGATTAAAACGAACACATGCCCTTCATAAGTCAGCTCCCATCTGTCTTCCTGTTCTGGGGAAGTCATTGTTGGTGCAATGTCAGTTGCTGTAACCCAGTAAAAGTCCTGGAACAGGAAGAGGATTGAGTAATGAGCAAGGTGACAGCAGGAAGTAACTGCACATACAGGGATTAGCATAGAAGCAGCTTTATCAGATCATGGCTGCATTTCTTTATGAAATGAACCACAAAAAAACAACAAAAACATCTGGAGTAAGGATATTTTTGCTCTGTTTCGGACATATTTTGATCAGAGCATGTTTTACAAAATGGTGTATGTTCTGTAGCACAGTAGCTCCCACCTACAACATAATCTGATTGGCTTGTACTAAATGCTGATTGATGGATTGATCATCCAATCACCTGCCGGGTATGCTTCTGAAAGTTGCTGACCATTCCCAAACACTGTCCATGGGCTTTTTACCAGATGGACCTCTGAAATATTTTGGTGTGTCAGGCTATTTCACAGCAGGATGAACAACAATCTATCAATCAATCAAACCATCAATCAAACTTTATTTATAAGGCCGTTTTCATACTTAGAGCGACACAAAGTGCCTCACAGAGGCTAAAAACAGCATAAAAACAGAGACCCCCCCCAAATACAGAGACATATCCAGACACACACTTGCAGACATCAACATACACAAACACACACCTGCGCCCACACACATTCATACTAGCTGTAAAGAGAAGGGAGAAAGAGAGACATGACTGGCACCAAGGACTGAGGTAAGGAATAACCTACCTTTGGGGGCCATCAACACTGAGGAGGGCTCCTGGCCCACAAGGAGCGCAGCGGGGACTTCCCCGCCCCGCACAGAGACGAGGCCCCACACCACAGTGCAGGGGCCTCTGGCCATGCAGGCAAAGCAGTCCCCCGGCAGCAGCCCCACAAGTGGACCAGGAGCAGCCCCTAGCGTGGAGAGCCCCCATGAGGAAACACTGGAGCTAAAAACCATCATAGTAAAACAATAATAAAAATATAAAGAATAGAGATAAAATAACATAAAATGGATAAGTGAAATAACATAAAAAGTTAAGAATTAAATATGATAAGTATTTTGACTAAAAGAATAAATAAGATATACAGTAATACAATAAAACAATAAATAATAAAGGAATAGATAACGTGATTAAATAAATTAAAAGCTTGATTAAAAAGGTGGGTTTTAAGCCTCTTTTTTTTTTTTTTTTTTTTTTTTAAATCTAATAATCTAACCTAATGAAATAACCCTTGTTTATACTCACAGAGGCTGGAAGTTGGCTGGTAACTGGGTGGAACTTGGCTGGAATGGGGAAATTGTGGCGACTGTATCTGTATGTAATTATTTTCAAGGCTTAGCAATTATAGCTATGCCGGATACACTGTTTTACTAATCCATGGGCTAGATTTCACCAGTCTTTCTGCACAACATCCCACAGAAAGTTTTATGGATTGGCTGAACCTTTAAAACTTCAGAGGGAGATTGGACACCCCGACCTAAAGTCAGCAGTAGGTGTTTAGCACTGATCAGTAAGAGAAAGTTCCTAAATCCTTCTCGATTTGAGGGACCCTCTGTTTAAATACATCAGTAATTATGGTAACTGGGCTGGTTTATTTTATGCTTAGTTTAGTTCTGACAACTTTATTTATCCCACAAGGAATAAAGCTTTCTAGTGTATTCATGCATACAATCAGTCAGCAACGTAAATACATAATCAATCCATCTGTCAAGGAAACATATCTAAGCATTGGACAGAGGGAGATGTACTTACATCATAAGTAGCCTACGTGTATAAATGGTGTGTTGCATGTTATGACATTCGCACCACAGGTTCTACTTAAACAACACACGTTTCCTCTTTTCGACACACATAAACAGACCAGCAGTGGTTTTGTCTCTGTTGATTTCTTATTTTCGGAGCACAAGGCTGCTAGAATCACATACAGAGCCTCTGTCATGATTGGCTCTCCTCAACCAGCAAGCCCAAGGACCCATGAGCTTGTGCACAGCTGCAAAGACAGAAAATCACATCATGACAACAGGGTGGAAAGACACAGCTGCCAAAACAGGCTGAGATCTTTATGATTTAGTCTGACATAAGATGAACAACAACTGTGTGATCTGACCGACAAATGAAGCATTTACTAGAATAATGTCTCCCATTCCATTATCATTACAGCCCCTGAGAGACCAACACAATTAAACACATGGTATTTCCCTGAAAACAACACACATATATAAGTATGGTCATGACAAACAATTATAGATGACCTGCTTCTGTGGACCGGCATGACCCTATGTGTGTAATCCTGCATCAATCATCAACAGAAGTGACATAATTTAACATAAACTTAGTTTTTTTTATCAGTCAATCTCATTTTAATGCAAGTTCAGCTAGATGGTAATCAACACAATTCCTCTCCAGATTATGTTTGTTATAGATATTGTCAATTCTAGATTTATCTCTCTATCCATAATTGTATTTATTATACATCCAAAGTAACTATCTTAACAATCATATAGACATGAGGTCCCTCTTGAAAATGAGATGCCACATCTCAAGGGGCTTACACTTAATACATTTATTTTCAACAAATATGGTGATTTACAGACTAAGATTAGTTAATAGAGTCTGTATTCAGCTCAGACATATGTGATGGCAGTCAGCTTTTCCCTGCCTGGATGGAAACAACTCTGGATATATGTGTGTTTATATAAAGATATTTATATTTATGTGTATTGCCTTTACACTATATTGCCAAAAGTATGCAAATTGTCCAAAATGTCTTGGTGTGCTGAAGCATTCAGAGTTACTTTGACTGGAGCTAAGGGGCAAAGCCCAGCTCCTGAAAAACACCCCCACACCATAACCCCCACTCCACCAAACTTTACACTTGACACAGTGCAGTCCAACAAGTATCGTTCTCCTGGCAAACCCAGACTGGTTCATCAGATTGCCAGATGGAGAAGTGTTATTGGTCACTCCAGAGAATGCGTCTCCAGTGCTCTAGAGTCCAGTGGTGGCGTGTTTTACACCACTGCATCCGACACTCTGCATTGCACTTGGTGATGTAAGGCTTGGATGCAGCTGCTCAGCCATGGAAACCCATCCATGAAGCTCTCTGCACTGTTCTTGAGCTAATCTGAAGGCCACATGAAGTTTGGAGGTCTGTAGTGATTGACTCTGCAGAAAGTTGGCGACCTCTTCTCACTATGTGCCTCAGCATCCGCTGACCCCGCTCTGTCAGGTTATGTGGCCTACCACTTGGTGGCTGAGTTGCTGTCATTCCCAAACACGTCCACGTTCTTGTAATACAGCTGACAGTTGACTGTGGAATATTTAGGAGTGAGGAAATTTCACGACTGAATTTGTTGCACAGGTGGCATCCTATCACAGTTCCACGCTGGAATTCACCGAGCTCCTGAGAGCGACCCATTCTTTCACTAATGTTTGGAAAAGCAGTCTGTATGCCTAGGTGCTTGATTTTAGATACCTGTGGCCATGGAAGTGATTGGAACACCTGATTCTGATTATTTGGATAGTTGAGCGAATACTTTCGGCAATATAGTTTATGAACATATGTTAATCTATAAAATGAAGAGTATGGCTTCATCCTGCTCTTTTGTTAAGTGCCTTGAGATAACAGTTGTTATGAACTGGTGTTAGGTAATTGATTGATTGAAAAACATTTGCTAGCATATCAAGTTCATTATTGTAATTTATGATAACATGCCTCTATATTTTTTGTCCAGGTGACCATATTTGGAGAGAGTGCAGGTGCTCAGTCAGTGAGTCTTCATCTGATGATTCAGAGCAGCAAACCTTTATTTAAACAGGCCGTGCTGCAGAGTCTGCCCTTCTCCATCCCTCTGAAGACCAGGTGAGACCATTACTGATGAGTCACTGTTTTCTGTTTCAGCTGAAGTTGCAAAATATTATCTCACCAAGAAGCTGTCAAAGACATTTTCTGTACTTTCTAGGAATCAGAGTAGTGTTTGTCTGGCAATCAGAGCTCATGGGGATCTTCTGGGGATGCGTAGAGTTTCAGACGACCTCAATCTGAACTGTGTTTATCCCCCCTCTGTCCCAGACATGATGCCCTGAAGCTGGGGAAAGACTTCGCCAAACAGACCAACTGCTCAGTGAGCGACATCGTCTGCCTGCTGTCTCTCTCTCCGCAGGCCGTCCTGGCCGCCCAGATGAAAACAAGTAGGACAGCGCAGACACCGGCCCACACTCACCAAATTTAGAGCAGCGCTCAGGGCTGCCCACACACTTACATAAGAAGACAGAAAGAGCGTGTTTGTCCCGAAAAGATGATGAAAAGCATCAATTTGATCCTGAGCTCTGACTTGGAGGAGGACAGAATCATAAAAGCTGAGGAGTGGTGGTCCTAAAGGGGGAATTAAAGGGGCTTTATTGCCTCACAGCACAAAATGACTGTAATAGATCTGCAGGGGTGACGGCGTTATTGATCAGACTCACTGACTCATGATTATGTCGTAAACTGCAGTTTTCAGTCTGGATTTGGGCCCCAAAACGTAGGAGATAAATGTATCCAATAAAAGGTTTATTAAGCGCTACAGTTGTGTTTCAAGTACGTAAAACCAGGGGGCTCCTGGTCAAATCAATAATAAAAGTTGACACTCTGCTGCTTACTTGTTTTCAGGCAGGACTCTTGTTTATGAAAAAAAATTACATGATGGAGAAAAGCTGCTAAAAAGCCCTCATTAGGCGGAGCCCTGAGGAGATGCTACTTTCAAATTCATGCTAGTTTTCCAAAATCGCCAACCCCAGCTTTAAAGATCGAAATTGATTTTTTTTTACTTACTGTACTCCAATAAGGCTTATATGTGTTTTTTAATGAGGTTAAGTGTTCATTAATGTAGACAGCCTATGATTTTTTAAGTAAATTAGCAATGCTTTACGAAAATGCACTTTATAAGAGGGAAATGTAATTATGAATATATTTTGATATTATAAAGGAAATTTTTTATATCTGTAAAATTTTGGAGTTCTTTTCTTTCTTAAAGGGAGAAAAGTGATTACTAGTCAAAAATCAGGCAGAGGCATCAGAACCAGCAGGCAAAAAGGAAGTAGAAAATATACTTTACAGGATCAGAAACATGGAGGGACACACGAGAAGTAATGCTGGAAAGCGATGACACAAGGCACAATCTGTCAGAGAACGAGAGGGAAAGTGGAGTTTAAATACACAAAGAGGTAATCAGACAGCACAAGAGGAAACACAGGTGCAGGGAATCAACAATCAGGGAGACGTAGAGATGGGAGGGCAGGAAACAAAACCTGAAACAGGAGACAAATGTGAATGATTTTAAAATAAACCATAAGACAAGACATATGAGGATAAAACAAAAGGGAAACTCAACCTGGGGATGTGACGAACATATGCTGTCCACTCTATCTGTTCATACAAACCAGTTCCTTTAGTTGTTGTAAATTTGTTTATATTTACCATCTAGTGTGATGTGTATTTTCCCAGGTTCCAAGATCATCAACCCTTTCAGGTTCCTGGAGGTTTTTGAGACATGGGGTCCGCACATCGATGGAGAGTTGATTAAAGAACAGGCCGTCACAGCTTTCATGAAGGGACACTGGCAGAAGGAGAAGCAAGTGCTGCTGGGTAAGAAAACAGAACAACAGAAAAAAAAATACAAAGATACACAGCCTGGTAACCACTGATTCAATGTTAGGGATGGGAATTGATAAGGTTTTATCCATACCAGTGCTATTAACAATCCTGCTAATTGATCTAATTCTTTGACGATTCCCTTATTGATTTCTGCAGATTTTCTGTGTAGGCAAATGTTGGCCTTTAGATTTTCAGTGTCAACAATGTCAAACACACGTCACAGCACAGAAAACTGCTTCTGCAAGTTGCTGGTGTTTCTACTCACTTAAGGTTGTGCAGTAGGGACTTTTTGCACAAAATTAAGCCACAATCCTGAACCCTGTCAGTGGAAGGAATTGATAAGGGAATTGATTAGCATAATAACTCATGATATCAATTCTTTGATGAAGCTGTTACGGCTTTTGTTGCTTTAAAAAAAACAAGACGTCAAAAACAGTCCGATTCGTGTTTTCAGGAGGAGGTTTACGACTCACTAAATCATAAGCACACACAGGGATCTACTACGATTCAAAAGATTTGAGATCTATTTACATAAACACAAATAAAGTATTCTCCGTGGTTGACTTTCTTGGCAAAAATGTTATTTAGTGGTTGATAAAACTGCCTCACTCCTTCAACACAAAAAGCAGAGCCAAAAGAACAGCTGATCGCTCTCCCTTAAAGGAACACTACACCCAAACAACGATTTGGCCTCATTTTCTACTCACCCTCATGCTGAACAACACTGTGGAGTACTTTTGGAACATCTAGGATGCAGCTGGAGATCTGGGGGGATCCTCGCTGTCCACTGACATTGATATCATGAGTTAGATAAGAGCCCGAACAAACAGTGTCCTTAAAAGTCCACAAAAAGTCGGCAATATTCCTCCATACTGCTCGTGCGCTGTAATCCAAGTGTCCTGAGCGGGTAACGTCCACCATTTACTCAAAACGACATCATTTAGCACATGTTTATAGCCTAAACAGTACTACTTGGCATTTCTATGATACACTTACGGGTGCCTACGGGAGCCGCGGCTGACCAAACCAAACAAATTCGCACTCTGCAATAACTAGGAGCATGATATCAATGTCAGTGGAACAGCGAGAAATCCCCCAGATTCTGCTGACCCTCTTGTGTCTGTCCACGGCTCCTGTTCACAGCAGAATGTGGGATTTCTTGTTCTATGCTCCTAGTTACAGAGTGTTGTTCAGTGAGGCAGGTGAGCAGTTAATAATAATCAGAATAAGCAATATGATTTAAAATAATTTAAATCATCATCATAATCTAAACTAGAAAAGCACTCGGAGAGCGCAGACCTCCGCCAGCGCCACAGTCCTCAGCCATATTGTGATTCTGACCATAAATATTCGTCCTACCTTTATTTCATCGAAATATTTAGATTCCTTGACCATGAAAACATACTACTAGCAATTGGCTTCATAATGATATCCATTTTAGTTCCGTAGTTATTGACAGAAATCACATTTTTCATCATGGCGGCCAGACACTGATCCGGATCAACACCAAAATCGAATCATTTCTTCCTTTTTCCATGCTGAACATTTCCTGAAAATTTCATCAAAATCCATCCATCACTTTTTGAGTTATTTTGTTCACAGACAGATGGACAGACAGACAGACGGACAGACAAACAAACTCTCCCGAAAACATAACCTCCTTGGCGGAGGTAATAATAATTTGATACATTATCAATTAATAGAAATAGGCTCCAACAGAAGCTGTTAACGATCCTCAACTGGAGTTGGTTTATGAATCCCATTCCTATACAATGAACATTTATAATGATAACGTTATTAATAAAGCACAATTTAATACATTTTTACAGTTTTAACTAAAGAAATCATGTGACATCAGCCATGTACACGTGCATTTGGAACCCTGTTGATTGACACTGCCATACTGTCGCCATCTCAAACGAACTTGTCCCAACACCTGCACTTGGCCTTAAAGTCTGAAGTGCACTTCAGTGTGTTAATTACACAAGGTGATGAAACTGTTTAGAGCGGTATTGGAACTTTTGCAAAGATCACTCACTGTGCAGACCTCCCATTGCTCTCACTGGTCAATGTCCCTGAAGCGGACTGACAAATTGTGAGAGGCCGGACAAACCTCAAGGCTGCTAGACTTTCAGTGGAGGAGACATGAAGTGTCCCTGACCTTGACCTTGTGTTGTCGGTCAAATCCTGCATAAACAATTAAGCCTGACCCTGATATAACTAGAAAAAGGGTAGAATCATAAGGGTAGAAAAGCTTTTTTGAAACGCTCATGAGACTGTAAGTATTAAATTTTGAATTTCTTAATCATTTCACGTTTAAAAGGGATTTAAAGGATAAGTTCGGTTTCTACAGCTTTCACATTGTTTATAGAAAGAAGTAGAACAATATACTCACCCAGAAGGCTTTCCTGATCCAAACAGTGCTTCGGGAGATATTTAGATCCAAAATCGAGCGGCGGACATCCGTATAATGGTAGCACATAGGGCATGTATAGCGCCACTCCTAAAACTGCATTAATTGTCCAAAAACTCATTAGTTTCACCAGTATTCCATCATGGTCCGCTCACGCTACTCCTCCATTACAGTCTGTCTCGCCCCAGACATGTTTTTGTAACTGTGCTGACCTCTGAACTGAAGAAGAAGAACGTATGCCTCCGCGCCTGCGCAGTACTCTCTGGAGCGCTGCCTCCGCGTCCTTCTTTCGATGAGCTCCTCACCTGTAAACTCTGGCTCGAAACTGTAAGGACACCCATCATATTCAGAGTTCAAGTTCAAGTTCTTATCCACAACATCTTCATCCGATAGATATTCGTCCATTTTGCACAAAACTGGAAGAAGAAAGTCGTTGTGTAGCCGGTTGTCTTCCCCTGAAACAATGAGCCGCACTGCACGGACCATGATGAAATATTGGTGAAACTAATGAGTTTTTGGACGATTAATGTAGTTTTAGGAGCGGCTCTGTATGCCCTATGTGCTACCATTATACAGACGTCCGCCGCTCGATTTTGGATCTAAATATCTCCCGAAGCACTGTTTGGATCAGGAAAGCCTTCTGGGTGAGTATATTGTTCTACTTCATTCTATAAACAATGTGAAAGCTGTAGACACCAAACTTATCCTTTAAGACTTTCATTTATTTTTATTGTTTATTTTTTATTTGTGAAATATTAACATTAACAGAGATACAAGAGAACAACAGGGAGAGAAAAATAAAATGAAAGGGTAATTAATAGTTACAAAGTATAGACATATACAAACAGGAAAGGTTTAAATAGTTGGTGGTTGATGTAAGGCACAACTGGGGAGGTAGATTTTCTTATCGGATTTCATGTAAGCAAGAGCAGAAGAAAAAGGGGGAAAGAAACAAAAGAAACAAAAAAGAAAAAACAAAACAAATAAATACAAAATAAATCAAATGAATTTAAGGACATTGTCGTAGTGGATTGTTTTGATGGGAGAGTTGATAATGGTGGTGAAGCTTTGTCTTCTACAATTAAGTCCACTTAGGAGACTGAAATTATAGATTATTTTAGTTTCAAATGTACTTTGGTGTGTTATGCATGTCTCCTCCTCATGAATAAGTACATCTATAACAAAGCAAAAGGTCAGCTGCATTAAGACTTGTCCCTCTCTGTCTCTCTGTGGCATCAGTAACTCTATTAAATGTCTTTTTCTCCTCTGGTCCAGCAGGTTGATTGGAGAGCCACAGCTTAATCCACATTCACTGCACATCAGACAGTTGGACAGAATAGCTGGCTCTGTTAAAAGAGACAACACCCATTCTTGACATGGTGAATTTCAGATTCTGAAGGAAAAATAAGAAATGTAAAAACAGCTTTGTTCATCAACAAGATACGGATGGATTCATCAATAAAGGGCGTAAAATGTGTTTGTATGATGATGTCACTTTAAGACAGGTTCCAAATTAACAACAATCAAAGCCCATGCTCTTCAGTTTGATAAGAAGTATGTTTATTTTTTTGGAGCAAAAGAAAAATACCAGAAGTCCACCGTCATCCATTCCCAAGATAATAACACCAGAGGCAATGTTGCAAACTCGGCGTGAAACTCGGCCTAATGAATCCAGGTGAAAACAGGGACCTCATTATGTTCTGGTGTTAAACTCCCTGCAGTCACAACAAGGACTCACAGCAATCAGAAGAAAGGATGCTTAAATGTGTAACAAGATGTTTTCTGTCCTGCAGGTACAACCTCAGAGGAAGGAGTCATCTTTGTTTATGGCGTCTTTAACAAGCCTGTGTCTGCGATAGAGAGCACCGTGTACATCACTGCCATCTTTAAACAGCACGCACTGAGGATCCTGCACAAGTACCTGCCTCTGTACAAAGACAATGACCGCAGGAACATGCTCGCTCAGGTAGGACTCAAAAGACAATCAGTAGCCCAATTAACACTGCTGTTTCAAGGCAGTATTAACCCATCTTACCCATCCATCTCCAGAGGTGGAAACAGAGGCAGGATATTAGAAAGAGGGAGGGACGTAGACTCAGCGGGAGACAGGAATGCTGCAAGTGAGCGTCTCTGCTCTTGTTTGTGGAGGCATGTGATCTAAGCCATATCGCAGTGTGAATGACAGATAATGTTGACTTGTCGTAGTTTGAATGTCTCTATATGTAAATACATTAGAACCTTGTTATGGCCCTTTTGTGTGGACACTGTGAGTTGGGCTTATACTAGAGTAAGAGGTACTATAGCAGAGCTTACTGAAGTCTAAGAACCAGCTCTATAAGTAGCTAACTACAAAGAGAAGAAAACATTTATGTCTGCATTTGTTTGACCATCTGCAGGAAAGATACTGCAATAAGTTCATGACAGATTCTGGTGTTTGTTTTCAGAAAATGACTCAAGGAAGAGGTGATTAGATTTAGGTGGTGATCTGCTGGATCTAGATTCTGGAATATTGTATCAGGAATGTTACTCAACATGAAACAGTTTAAAAACAGAATTAGATTTCTAGTCAATAAAGATCATGTGCTTCCAGTTTCACCAGTTTTTTGTACTGTTTTATGTATTTGTTTGGTATTCTTATCTCCACCAAGGAGGTTATGTTTTCGCCAGGGTCTGTCTGTTTGCTTGTCTGTTTGTCTGTTAGCAAGATTACACAAAAAACTGCTGGGTGGATTTGCATGAGGTGTGGTTTGGTCCGAGGAAGAAGCCATTACATTTTGCTGCTAATCCAATCCAGACTGCCATCACAAAAAAACATTGGATTTTATAATGGTAAATCTCAATCACTTACTGCAACATGGGAATTGTAGTTTATTTGCAATCTGACATTAACATTTTACAAGTCTATGTCACTACATTTCCCAGCTTTGCTTGCAATGCCAGCGGAGGAATTCTGCCAACACAATGGCTAATAATATTCTGGTAGATCGGCACACTTCTTTACAGTATATCTAACACAATTTAGCAGAATTTTACCTTTCGTCTGTTTTTGCTATGATTGTTTCTTGTATTGTGCCATGAGTCATCAGTGTGGCTTTTATATTCTACTGCTTTTAGCCTTAAGCCAAACTCAGTCAGATCACCACATCACCTTACACCGGATGTGTATTGAACTTTTTGAGCGTAATAAGCTACATGTAGAATGCCAAATCCATATTTCCTGTTATTTTGATGTAACTTAAAAGTAATGCAATAATAGCGTAATGCCTCATATTTCAAATACAGTAATTTTATAATGTAACTAATAACTTTGAAATGACAGTAACAAGTAATAAATAATGCATTACATTTTTGAAGTAACTTGCCCATCCTTGCCTACTACATTAGCTGACTGGCCCATAGTGAATGTGACTGACAGACTGATCATCCAATCAGCAGCCAGATATTCTTTTGAAGATTCTGCAGACATTTTTTTGGGCCCTTTTCCAGATGGACTTGTGAGATATATTGAGCGGTACATCTGGTATGTTGGGTTAGCTTTCACCCAAAACTTGAATTACAGGGTCATCCCAGAACTATCCCTGCAAAACACTGTGTGATTTCATACTACAGTATATTAATTGTGGTGCAATGTCAGCTTACCCTTCGCCACTAAATTGTTTGTGACAACCAAAGTGCCTACACTGTATTTTTTGCAGTCTTCTCTACGAATGTGTCAAGGTTGCTGCAGGCAGTCGAGGGGTCCACACTTGTCATATTTAAAATGTAGTCATTAAGAGACAGCGGTGACACTTCCATAGCCAACTTTTTTACATTCTCAAGTTCACCCCCCTCGACCTGCATTTGCTCATAAGGGGCATTTCTCCACAGGACTGGAGAGATCAGCTCAAATGTTAACCTGCACAGTTGTTGATTCTCCGTCTGGCTGAAGACAGCTAAGTTTTTTACCTCCCAAAGCTTCTTCTCGGAAACATTTCTCTGTCTGCATCTGCCTTAAACTGAATATTTGACACT
This sequence comes from Scarus forsteni, assembly GCA_036419115.1. Lineage (NCBI taxonomy): Eukaryota > Metazoa > Chordata > Actinopteri > Labriformes > Labridae > Scarus > Scarus forsteni. The sequence continues at coordinate 38,988,681 of JAZDUH010000341.1, forward strand.
CAGATGAAAAGAAAGCAATTAGGAAGCATAAATGAAAACAAAACATTAGAAAGTGTTTTCAGAAGACTTCATACTAATTACCAAAGTCATTTAGGAGCGTGTGTTTCATCTGCGTCAGGATGTGCTAATTAAAACTATAGAGACAACGAGAGCTCACAGAAAAATGTTCAGTTGATGGACAAGAAGTCAGTGAAGTGAACATCCTTTGATCAACAAGTTGTACATGATTCATTTCTGTAATATGACAAGGCTTCTTATGTACATTAGTCTCCGTCATAGTTACCAGAGCTTATGATAAACAAATTCTAGTTTTTTATGGTTTTTTTTTTTTGGCCTATACATTTTTTGTTGCTTATAAATATTGGCAGTTGCAGGTTCTTTTTTGGGGGGCTTGTTCCAAAAGTGCAGTACCTCATTTGGACTTGTTGTGCCCCCAAACCCAGGAGGGATCCGATGCACACGCAGCTACCACTGTAAACTCAATTCAGAAGTTATACAAACTATTCCCTCCCACTCTTAACACTAATGTTAATGTTACTAGAAAAAGGGGGACAAAAAAGATATTTCCGCCAAAAGGAAAATCTTATAGCCAGAACTGCATTTATTTCTAATGTAAGTATTACTGTTTTTACCATAATAGACCTGTAGAGGATCAACATAACAGTTACCCTGTCAGTATGGTTACAAAATCAAGCTTAGAGAGACTGTATAGTGAAACAGAGTTCTAAACAGTAGCCCCTCCCTTCACTTCTGCATAAAGAAAAAGATTTTCATTCTACAAACAGAAGGATGTTCAATAAGTAAATTAAGAGACAAATAAGAAAAAGACCAGTGTCACACTGAAATTTTTGGTTACATATTTAGCAGACTATAACCATACCATCAAAATTTCTGATTGATTTCAAATTGTCCCACTGTTCATGGGTCATGCATCAATATATTTTTGTCAAGGAACAGACGGTAGAGGCTTAGGCTGGAGGTAAAGTATATACTGGGAGAATAGTTTTTCTGAATGTGATAGTTTGCTTGTTTGTTTGATTAGCTCTACATGACATTAAAAAAACAGTCATAAATACAGAACACATCAACTTCCAGGGTGCCGTCTTGGTGCACTTTTATGCCCCAGCCAATGCCAAAAGCAAACCTACGACCTTGATCCAACATCATAACAGGATTAATAAGTTCTAACCTGACATGCCAGACAGACAAAGTGGAGTCCATTTCTGATGAAAACTGCTGATATGTAGACTGCTCCAGAAGCCACCATTGTTTTCAACCAAGCAGTCACTTCCTGTTGTCGTCACGTCCGCAGCTCCCACCTCTCTTCCCTGATTGGGCCATTAAGCATTTAGCTGAGTTAAGTCGTTAGACAATGGAAGTTGGCAAGACGCACGTGCAAAATTTCAGAATCAGACAGGTCTGTCTGCTCTGCAAGGCTATGAAATCTCAGGTTGTCCTGAAAAAGAAAATATCTTTTTTTGACTGTGCTTAGAAGGATTGAGGTTCTATGTGTGTTATTGAAAAAAAATCCAGCTGAACTTGCAGAAAATGGCTTGAAATGAGGTTAAAGTTTATAAAGCCAACTCACCAACATGGAAGGAGACTAATAGCACAGATCAATGAAAATCAGAGAAATGGAGATAAGGGGTCCAGGACCTCTAGATTACCCGAGTCATCCTTAATTATAAGGCTCTGTATGTGAGGAACTCTGTTAAAAGTTTTTCAGAGCTACATTTGCTCATGTTGGCACACGTACACTGTCTTTCCACCCAAACACACACATGCATCAATAACCTCCCATTCAGTGGCTTAGTGAGGCAGCAGTCATGCTCAGATCAATGTGCCACCCAGCCGGAGCTCAGCGCGAGGCCTGGGCTCAGCTGCTCCCTCCAGCTCCACCACGTCTAATGAGCCTGACGGGGAATTCAAAAAGATCCATTAAAACAGAGCAGCTCAGGACAAACGGGATCGACAACAGCACCAGCAGTCAGCAGGCTTTGGAGTCTTCAAGCTCAGCACCAGCGATCGCCCACAGAGGGAGCCATGACTCCAGGCTTCTCTGCCCTCAGCACAGTCCACTGTTTCTCATTCCTCCTCCAACATTTATATTTGTGAGGCATGTGGACGGGCTGGAGTCAGAGCTCATCTATTTGTGATGCAGCCTTTGAAAGATCGAGGCAGGAGGAGACTGTTGATGGAAGATTTGGTATTTTCTGTTTGTGTGAGGCTGCCTGTTTTTACGGGGAGGTGTATCAAATACAGAAGCTTCGTGCAATTAAAAGGTCACATGCTGAGCAAAATATCATCATTATCATTTTCTTTAAAGTTCTTTTTTAAGATTCAGTGTTAATCCTATTTTCCATTACTGAGCAGATCAGAGAGACCGTGGGTGATATCCAAAAGGGGTTTAAGGAGTGATGGGATGTGGTCCAGGCTCAGAGTGAAGCCCACCCTCACCACACAGGTCTCAGGGGCTGTGTTGGCTAACCACTCAGCCGTCAGCACCTGTTTGAGCTATTTATTAAAAAAAAAAACCCAACAACCCCATTTCCACTCCAAAATGAGATAAATCCTTTCTCATCCTCCAAAAACTTGCCCCTAATAATGTTATTAGTGGTAATACTTTGTAGAGGTATGTTTTTTACACAGAGACTTGTGCCGCACCGAGAGCTGACTTAAAGGAATATTTCACCCAAAAAATGATATGCCTTCATTTTCTACTCACCCTCATGTTGAGCAACACTCTGGAGCACTTTTTTGATGTCTCGAATGCAGCCGGAGGTCCGGGGGGATTTTTGCTGTCATCAAACTTCCATCTAACAGGGGACAATGGCGTCCGAAGGAAAAAGGTCCATAAAAGTCCACAAAAACGTGCCTATTTTCCTTCATACTGCTCGTCCAAGTGTCTGGTGAGTAGTCCATAATTAATTCAAAGCGAGGTCATTTAGTACATTTTTCGAGCCTAAACAGTGCTAAGCGTGCTTCCAGTGCTGCGCCTCCTGCACTACGAAGCCGCGGCAGACCAATCTAGACGGCTTACGTAGTGGAGGGGGTGCGCGTAGACGTGCACTGTGGAAGTACGATATAGCACTGTTTAGGCTCGAAAAATGTACTAAATGACCTCGCATATCATTCTTTGGGTGAAATATTCCTTTAAAGCTAGGGTCTAAGACCTAAAAACCAGTTTGGCTGTTGAGACTGATTTGAAAAACGCAGCCTGCCCCCCCTTCACTCACCCCTCCCCTCCGTGTTCCAAGATCCTGCCCCCCAGCTCGTGTCGCCTCCTAACAACACGCCCCCTCTTATAGAGCAACAACAAGCATGGATGTATTATAAGATAATACATCCATGGCAACAAGCCGGCTGGCATATAATATCAGCAGCGACAACAACCAAAAACAACTCAGCTCAACTGAAAGTAACAAACACGACAGTCACCCCCCTTGTAACACACAGCGGTAGCCATTTCAATTGGACCGGCGGCGAAGCGGGTCTGGCGTTGCCAGAGCAGAGCCGATTGTGGGCGAGGATTTATCTTTCTCGACGTGTCTTCACCTGCTCAGTTTACAATGCTAACGATGAGCGGCTAACTTATGCTAAAATCCAGTGACAAAGCCTACCCGCTCCGACCAACAACGTTCAGTCATTAGCCAGTACAGGCACAGACTAACCAGAGTTATTCAGCAGACATCTCCCACTGTAGTAAACAAAGCTGTTACCTGTTCAACCAGGGGCCGAACGGCTGGTGCTGAAGGTCACCAGCAGCCGGTGCTGCGGCCGTTTGCCAGCCGACGCCCAGTGCTGCGGCCGGCGCCCAGTGCTGCGGCCGGGGCAGGGTTCAACAATCCCAAGTCATTCTGCAGCTTTTTTCACCGTACGATTCTCCAATGCTAAGTCTCCGTTGGGACCCATATTGTTCATATTTCTTCCTTACTTCAGCCTTTTCCTCGAAACTTCTACGTTCCCTTCTCTTCGATGTGGAGTGTAACAGAGCCGGCCTCCCGGCTCCATGATGCTTCAGTAGCTGTGCTGCTAGCTGCTCACCGGTACATGAGCGAGGTAGTGGGGAGGAGGCGGGACCATGGGCGAGACGGTGCGGAGCAGGGGAGACAGGGGATTGGATGGACTCACGAACCAATCTGAACTGCTGGGATTGGTCAACTATTATGCTGCTTTGCAGCGGATATACTCAATGGATTTTTTTCATTCTTTTTGGTCTTTATATTGCGTAGATCGGACCATAGGACCATAATGGCCTTATAAACAGTGTTATAAAGATGTACCAAGCTTCCAAATCGTAGACCATAGCTTTAAGGGTATATGCCAACTTTTTCTTTTGTTTTTTGTCTTGCCTCACTCCTGAGTCCATGACAAGCAAATAGACACCATTCTTTTGACTGTGTGTCGAGTCACAGGAAAAAGATGGGCAGAGCTAACCCACCGCTAGTTAGCATAGCTCAAATAGTAGGAGTCAATGGGTACAACTAGCCTGCCTCTGCCGACAGTCATCAGATTAGCTCTTCAGCAACTCTGTGCTTATTGTGACTTGTTTCTTAGTTTTTACTGTGTTATGTTACGTTATCTTCTCCTACTTCTAAACAGAGGCTTTGTTTTTGACTTACAAGCACGTCTGCGGTGGTTTGCACTAGAGATGAGACATTTGTGAACAATTTGAGTATTTTGAACAGCTCTTATAAATAAATGATGAGAACCAATTCCCAGTTGTGAGTAGGGATGGGAATCGAAAACCAATTCCAGTTGAGAATAGTTAACACCTCCATCAAAGAATCGATATCATTAATCTTTTTGCTAATCAATTCCCTTATCAATTCCTTTCACTGACAGGGTTCAGAAGCGTCAGAATTGCTGCTAAATTTTAATTACACCTACTACACAACCTTAAGTGAGTGAAAACACCAGCAACTTGCAGATGCAGTTATCTATACTGTGATGTATGTTTGGCATTGTTGACACTGAAAATCAGACCATTTGCCCACATGCAAAATTTGGTGGAATCGATAAGGGAATCGTTAAAGAATTGGATCGATTAGCAGGATCGTGAACAGCATTGGTATTGATAAAATCTTATCAATTCCCATCCCTAGTTGTGAGTGAGCTGTACATTTGGAAGCTATTCATACATGCAAATTGCCTGCAAATTTAAAAAATGACAGCTTAATTCAATTGTTGCTTTAATGTCATTTCGTGTTTTTTTTTTTGGCCTGTTCAGCTTTTGTTGTTTCCTTTGGTCCATATTTTTCATAGTCACACTATTAAGATATCATAGTGGAAGTTCTATAGCTGTAAGAATTAATCTGTGGAATTGGAATAATTCATGACGACACAGAAAGGAAGGAACCCTCCAGCGGATGTTTTTCTCAGGATAGTTGATGCAGACTCTGAGATGGAGACCTCGGGGAGCAGTGGGGGGTTAGGAGGTGACTCCCTTGGACACATTTAATATTCAGTCACAGTTCATAGAGCAGGAGGGAGGCTGTGAAGCCACAACCACGGCCTAAACTCCCACACATACACACACACACACACACATGCACATACACATACACCTTCTACATCTCTTGGTAAAGGGCATTCCTCCAGAGGACTGAGGGGTCAGCAGAAATGTCAACCAGTCTGTCAGAGAAGGAGCTGATGTGGAGAGCTCAGTGTCGAGGATTCTGTAACATTCATGGGTTTATGGTGTGTGTCGAGTTCCTCTCCCAGAAAACCGGCATGTGTCTGTCAGATAACACAGAGATGCCCCTCTATTTGCAGTGACATGCTGCCGATGAGTTTCTGAGGCAGAATATGTCAAAACCTGCTCACAAATCTCCCAGAATAAAAACAAACAGATCTGCTAACGTGGAAAAACCAAACCGCTGAACGATCACCTCATGCTGATAGTCGAATAGTTGTTTGAGCACAGAGGTTGTAGGAGCTATTTAGTGTTTTTTTGTTTAGAATTTAGTTTAGTGTTTAGATTTTACAATTCTAAATCAATTAATTTTGATTAATTATAATTACATTTTTGTTAGTATTCCAGTAGTTTTTCATTTCTTTAGTTTGGGTGTTTTGTTTATTATTTGTTTAATTTGGGCACGGAGGCACTATAGGTAGGCGCACGGCAGGGACCAGCATGCACCTGGGTGGGCAAATGTTTTTTTACCGGAGCGGGAGAGGCACAGGAATTTTCCTTTGTTCTGTGTTTGCTTGATTTCTGGTTAAATAAACCATGTTTTTGTTTAAATTGGACATTCATTTGGACCTTAAGTTTTTCCCCATCCGTGTACACCACAACCCACGGTGCAAGAGTGGCGTTTTGAGCTTTTGTGAAAGAGTTTGTTTGAAACTTTTCGTTGTTTTTTTAGTGGACAAACGGCCACTACATGGGTAAAAATCTGTACTCAAACTAATAAACATTAAAAAAATAAAACTTGAAAGCACAAACTCCACCAAGGAAGCTCACATATTGCTGTTACATCAATAAGCAACAGTTCCATGATAAAGTTACCATCATAAGATGATTTACTGACCCTGGAAACCCACACCTAGCTCTCAGAATGATGTTGATATCGCTATCAGTTAAATAGTTATTGACCAAAAAAGATTGTTTGCTAATGGTGGTTATCTGGATCACGACTAAAATCTAATAATTTTCAGTTGGGCCATGACCAACATCTCCTGAAAATGTTAGCTAAATTTATCCAGTAGTTTTTGCATAATCTTGATAACAAACAGACAGACGAAACAAAATATGCTTGCAAAAACACAATCTCCTTGGTGGAGGTAGCAAACCACTAAACAGCACATTAGGGTGTCTGGAGCAGTGAACCATCTGATCCAGCAGATGGCACCCCCAGTGTAACTTGAACTGCCAGTGCTCTATTGACCTGCCTCCAGTCTACAAGCAACAAACAGAGAAAGACCCTGTGAGGAAATGAAGACCGACAAAGTCACTTTGAGCAGGCAGTACACCTCAGACACACACAACATCTGAAGAGTGTGGAAGCACTGTGGGCTCCTCAACGTATTGTTTACGTGCAAGGTAAACATTGCAGTATGACAAATTCACAGGCCCAATTGTTGGCCTTTCACCCACCACAGACCAGCTGTGCCTTCTCAAGAGCTAGTAACCAAGCATCTTCAGTTTCTGGCATGTATGCTGGAACACTGTTTGATTTTTGAGGAAAATGATAAGGAATTTTTTTTTTTTTTTGGTAGATGATGTTGCAGTGATCACTGACCTGAATAAGATCAGATCCTCCCAATGCCTGGATGCAGGATTGTCACAACTTTGACAAAAATTTCCTAATGCATTTCTAAAATTATCTGCTGACTTTACAGTGACCTCTGATCTTTAAAATTGAGTCTATTCATCCTTCGTTCAGAGTAGATACTAGTGCAACATTTGGAGAAATTCCCAGAAGCATCCTTGGACTAGTACATAAAAATAGCGAAAATGATTTGAAACCCTTCAAACAAATTTTAAATATTGTTTTGCTGCAAGAGGATGAAGTCGACAAAAAATGTGAAAACTACATAAGGTGCATAGGTAAAAAAAAATACAACATAGCATACAGCGGTAAAGAATGAGTCACAACAAGCATATCGGACTATTTAGAGTTACTGAAGAGTTATCTGTTGACAGTCGGCAGAGGAGGGCTAATTCTACCCGTTGACTCTCAGTGTTTAAGCTAAGCTAACTAGCGGTGGGCGAGCTCTATCCGTCTCTTCCTTGTTACTGCACACACAGCAGAAAGAATCTTGTCTATCTGCTTGCATTGGACTCGGGAGTGCAGTTAAACAGAAAAAAAGTTAACACATCCATTTAAACAGACTAATGTGAGAGAACATAAGAGCAGATCTGTTTGTTTGTCCATTAGCTTCCTGCATTCAGCATACATGTGTTCAGGTGTCAGATGTGCAGCTGTGTGGGCGCATGTTGTGTGCAGCTGAAAAGACACACTGGTTTCCAGGTAACAGGCAGAAGAAGACATTCTCCCCTCATTTTTCTTTTTGCTTCCTCTTCGCCGTGAGGGAACAATCTTTTTTTTAGCTGCTCTGCCCCGGCACGTCTCTTTGTAGATATCACACTAATTAGGTTTATTCTTCTTCTCTTTTCTCAGAAGCCCTAAACACACAAAAACACAGAAACACGGGGACACAATAGAGAGCATAATCCACAACAATGCCTACTAATTTTTCACCTCAGACAGCAGCCTGTGTTCCTGGATTCTTCGTCCAAAAGGATGAGCAGATGCCATGCTTTGTGCCCTGAAATGGACATAAGCAACAATATAAGAGAATTTTAATTAATCAAATCTAAGGCTACAACAAATTTCTTTGAGTGTCAGGCACAACTATAACCACTGGTCACTTTATTCGGTACATCTTGCTGAAAACGAATTTACTTTCAGATCTGCCTAATTCTTGGTGTTATAGATTCAACAAGCTGCTGGAAGCATTTCTCAGAGATTTTGGTCCACATCTCCATGATAGCATCATACCTGCAGATTTGTCAGCTTCACATCCATAATGAGAGTACCCTGTTCCACCACATCCTGACGGGGCTTTAATGTAATGAGATCTGGTGACTGGGAAGTCCTCTTGAAGACAGTGAACTCATATTATGTTCAAGAAGAGGTCTGGAGCCAAAACTGAGATTAAGCCACAAATTAAGATCCCATACTCTGCTTTTTGAGGTTTTAAATTCAGACATTTTATATATCTGCTTGTTTCATCCTTGAACAATAACAAACATCACTGCAAAGTCTAAGAAGAATCTATTTAAAGTATTCTTTGCTTTTGTTGTCCTTAAATGACATTTAAAAGGTTTTGAAATCTATGCTCTGGCACAACATGGTCAGGTCAGCTTACACTGGGATGAGGGGCAATAAAAAAATGTTCTAATTACACAAAAGACTTGTATAGATATTTTCAAAGAGGACTTTTGGTCACCTATGGCCGTGCAGTCAGCAATGATGGAGCTGAAAACCTTTGAAGTGGAGCAAAAGTTTAGTCTGTCAGATCATCTGGCCTGAGCTGCTCAAAGCAGTATTCTCTGCTGTGAGTTGGTTCTGTCTTTGTGTCTTCATTTTTGCATGAACATGTTCAAAAGCGAAGGATGACGCCAAGACTCCATGACCATGATATTTGATCTACTAAATTCACAAAGGTCATCCATGAATGTTGGAGGGCATGATGTCCAAGCTGACCAATACTCTCTGAAAGACTTCTGTAAAATCATCATCACAAGATTCAGAACAATGATGTCTAAACTGCAGACATGTTTTCTCTTCCATCCGTCTCTCAGATCGTCACAGATTACATCTTCCTGTGTCCGGCCCGTCGATCAGCACGAGCAGGGACAGCAGCAGGCAGCGAGGTGTGGATGTACGTGTTCGACCACGTGGCATCAGACCACCACGTCTGGTCAGGGCTGACTTTCTGCTACCAGCACGTCTGCCATGGTGCCGAGCTGCCTTTCCTCTTCCACTCCGCCTCGGTGGCCAACTTCACCCTGTCACCTCCAGAGAAGCTGCTATCCAATCGGATGCTGTGTTACTGGGGCGCCTTCGCTCACACTGGGGACCCCTCCTCACGAGTTCAACAGACCACTTTCTGCAGGGAACAGCGCCTTCCACTCTGGCCTCGTTACTCTGACACCAGCGGGTGGCTAATGATGAACCTGACTGTTCGATCGCACGCTCAGGTGGGAACCAGGAACCACATGTGCGATTTCTGGGATCAGCTAGGAATCTATTAGTGAGGGACGGGACTTTGGGAGGGGGTGATGGGTTTGTTTTATTAAAGCAGAGTCATTACATGCTGTTGTCTTTGTTTTGGGGAATGTAAAACAAGGAGCTTGAATAGTTGTATTACTTCACTATCAAATATGACTGTTTACTGTGTATAGATTTTAGCTGACCTTGACCGTTCATATTCAACCTGAAATAAACTAGAACAATCACAGAGGAGTGTTGTTTGTGTTACAGCAGGGGTGTCAAATCCCAGAAAGGGCTAAATTTTCATATACAGCCTAAGATAAGGGCCAAAAGGGTCACTGTTCTTGAACAGTCTAAAACAGATAATGCTGAAGTCAGAAATCTAAAATTGAGCACCATATTTATTTCTGGACAAGTTTGAAAGTCACTGTTTCGAGTGAATAGAAGAGTTTGGGGTTCTGGTCCTGCATAGCAGCTGTTGCAGAGCTTGTTTGGATTTGTATTATGAGTGGTGGGATTTAACTGAGGGCCACCAAAAACAGTTGTATAAAATTATCTTATGGGACGTATGTCAATATAGGTGTTGGTCCTGACAGGTCTGCACTAGAGTGATCCACAAAGATCTCTTGGGAAGTGATTGAATTTGAAACCTTACACTCTTGGCCTCTGACCTCCAAAGTGTAATCAGTTTGTCAAGTCTAAGGGCCCTCATTTCCTGGCACAGCGCAGGGTGGTAGAGTCTGGTGCACCCTGCACAGTGTAGTCTAGGAACAAGTCCTAAAAAGGCTTCAGTTTTCGAGATACCCCTACCGGAGGTAGAACCAACCACAACAATGATTTTTATTATCTTTAGGGTCTCCTGTTAGTGAAATTGGATGTTGTGGTTTTTGATTTTTGGGGAAAATTTGTTTTTTTGGCTCTTCTTTAGAACTACTCCAAACCTTGAAAAGGGGCCAAATTGGGCTTGTTCGAATAGGGGGGAAGTGAGGGAAAAAAACCATAACTTGAGAATGCTCACTCTTTTCTGCATCAAACTTGCTGAGGTATGAACCAGGTGGCTGCCCACCATCATCAAACAGTCAGAAAAGGATTTACCTGAGGCAAAAGTGAAATATCGCACTGCAAATATACTTTTAATTTAGGCGGAAATTGTACTTTTTGGTAATTAGAACATATTGGACTCCTTCACTTTTCTCTCATTTATCAGAAAAACATAAATCCCTATAAAATATACTATTTTTGTGTTGTCTTGAATGCTGTTGAATACTAACCAGTGGTTTTATGGAGATATCTGGTACAGTTCTCTTGAAAATGAGATTTCTTTAGACATAGCCCCTCTCTGAAACAGTCAAATTAAGTCATTCCGAATGGAGGATTAGAGGCATAATAGCCTATAAGTTAGGTATGCTCACTCTGATGGTAATCATTATCTCAACATTATTTTAAAATTTAATTGTTCATTTAGCTATATTTACATTAAAAAGTTTTGCCATCAAAAATTATATTAAAAATATATTTTATTTAATTTCTCAGCATGCAGGTGCTAATAGCTTTTTGTGCCACTGTGGGCTCATGTGCTACAGGCAAGGAAAGGAAAGGCAAGGCAAAGGACCTCTTTCACAATACATGTAATTTTACCCACAGCCCAATTTTTTGTTTATTGTGTGGTATTTGTAGTACACCCAGAGACTCCCAAGAATATACCTTTAGAAAATCCAAAAGTCATTCAGGACCTGTACTATGACCTATTTTATGATCATTGCCATAGGTGTGAGCCAGGGTGCACACTTTACCCCAAAACTTACTCAAACACAAATAATAAATCATCAAATTGGGTCAAATCACCTTCACTGAAGTCTGGTGCATCTTTTGAAATCAAATGTAAAGCTAAGTATTACAATTGAAAGAAGTTATAGAATTTTAACTGGAAAAAAAAAGTTTTTTATGATTTTTTCAACAAATTCAATTCTTCAGAGATGTGTCCGACCAACTTACAGTTGCTGTACACCTAAAATACTTACAAATTATTTGGCCACATATATATTCTCAAAGTGGGAAAAAAATCACCAAATTCTGAGACCGGTATAGTTGTTCAATTAACAGGTTGGGTTACTGTGGTAGAATCAGGATACTGTTCCATGTCTTGTATTATATCAAGGGTAATGTTTTATTTCAAGCAATTTGCAGCAAATTAATGTTAACTTCAATTTAGTATTGTGCATTCAATTGAATTATATTTTTTTTCAAAATGTTTTTCATTTAAAACAGAAAAGTTATGCAGGGCCTGTAATTCCTGTTTTTTAAAATATCATCCAGCGCAATGCTAATCAACACTGCAATACATTTCAAATGAATAAATGGGATAGTGGTGCATCTCCTTGTATGATAGAGTAGTATGTTCAAGCTGAGGCAATATGCTATTGTTGACCTTCACGCTTGTGGTCAAGACGAGTTTAGTCAATTCTGCCATTCTGTAAGAATTGTTGTCCAAGCAACATTTGTCCCTAGCTAGCTAGTATCAATTTGTCATTTGAGTATAAACAACATATATTCTGCTGCAAGTGTTTTATTCAGCAGATTTCTTTTTAAGTATAGCAGTTCATATACAGTGTCTTCTGTTACCACAATTTAGTGTGCACACATGTACATTTTATGAAAAAAATGTGCATCTAGTACAATACTAAGTGGTATCCATACCTATAACTATACCTTTTTGTTGTTAGTGTATTTTCCAGGTTTGTTTCCCTGAGAATACCAATATATATTTATATCCTCCAGATAATTTATTTTCATATTGTTTGAAGTTAAAATGGACGGGGTTTGGGGCGGACATTAGCTCAGTTGGTAGAGCATCCGCCCCATGTACAGGGGCTGCCAACCCCCAGCAGCGGCTGTAGGTTCGAATCCCGGCCTCAGCCTTGTGCTGCATGTCATTCCCCCTCTCTTAACCCACTTTCCTGTCACAACTTCAGCTGTCCTATCAAATAAACGCCGTAAAAAGCCCAAAAAATAACTTAAAAAAATAAATAAATAAATAAAAAATGGACGGGGTTTGTATTATACCTGATTGCAAAACCAGGTTCAAAGATAAAGGGAAGAACTTAAAATATGGAAAGAGTCTAGATTCTCCCAGTAACAACTGGTTAAAGCAGGTGCTTAGTAAAGAAGGGTTGAATGTTGAGAGTGGAAGTAAGCTGTGTCTAAAATGCTACATGAAATGTCTTAGAAAAAGGCCACGCCCTGACTCAAAAGAAGACACTCTCTTACCCCTTTTCCACCAAGCTGGTTCCAGGGCTGGTTCGGCGCTAGAGCCAGCTTAGCACCAGTTCTCCACTAGTTTTCCACAGACTAAGCACCGGTTGCTGGCTCTCAAAACCGGTGCTTGGCAAGCACCAACTCTTTGCTGGGCCAGCAGAAAGAACCACTTTACGGCGGGGGCTACGGCTTACATCAGAGGGTGGGGGCGGGTGAAAACACGGAAGCACCAAAGCAGAGGAAAAACACGGAAGCATTCTTACCTTCGTCTTCTCAAGCGTGATCGCTGTTCGTTGCATAATCGTCGAGCAGCATTAACTTGCTGGATCGCCAACTTTTGCTCTACAAAGGAAGGCTCGAAAAGCCAACAGCAACACTTGAATCGCAACGTAGTCCTCCATCTTTGTAGTGGCAATTGAATTCGGCGCTAGTTGTTATGGGAAACTAGCATGACGTATACAGACGTATACATTGACGTGATGACGTAGCCCTCTGGTCGGCACCCGTTTGTGGAAAAGCAAACGGTTCTAAACAGGTTCGCAGTTGAACCAACTGCGAACTGGCTCTAGCACCAGCACTAGCACCAGCCCTGGAACCAGCTTGGTGGAAAAGGGGTAACAGTGACAATGAATCCACAGGCATCTGTGATTCATTTGAGATTGAGGATAGCCCCACTAATCCTGGAACTAACCGATCTGTTATACCTCTTATCCAAATCAAAGATTTGAAGTATGCTTCCTCTTCACATCGTAAGTGTTCTTTGTGTTTAGAGTAAAATGACAACTGTATAAACATTCCTAAGTCTGTTCGTCACTCTTATCATTGAATGTTCACTTTGGTGCCCGCCTGATGCTCGTGTTTGTTCTGAACACCTCATCGGGAGTTCTCTACACCCTGACACAAAGATAAATATGCGCAGTCTTATTCCTCTGGAAAGTAAACTGAATGAATCTATTTCTCCAGTTGTTATTAATGATTTGCTTGAAATTGTACATGAAGTATCCAAACATGAGACATCACCCAAACTGAAGTTTGAAACCTTGTCAGATTCTGACTGCCATGCATGGACTGGCTGGACATTGGTGCAATTTAAGAACATGTATGACATGTGTGAATCTGATCTTGTTTCAGGTTCAAGTGATAGTTTCAGAGCAATAGATTTGCTTCTTTACTTTTGGGCAAAACTGAAAACAAACCTTTCATGGAATCAAATGACCAAGCTTGCTAATCTTTCCCAAGCTACACTGTCAAGATATTTTCATACAATTGCAGATATTTTGAACACAATAGTTGTTCCCAAATACCTTGGCACAAATCATATTTCACGCCACGATGCCATAACGCACAACACTGTCTTTACTAAAGCTTTTTATGGTGACCAGGTCACTCTTATCTTAGATGGTACATATATCTACCTCAACAAATGCAGTGATCATCAGTTTCAAAGGGCATCTTACGGAGGACAGAAAAAACGAAATTACCTAAAATTCATGTCAGTTGTACTGCCTGATGGATATGTTTTAGACACTATTGGCTCCTACCATGGTAACGTAAATGATGCAACAATAACTCGGCTCATCATGGAAAAAATTGAAATATTGAAATCTTGGTTAGAAGCAAATGACAATATGATTGTAGATCGCGGTTTCAGGGATGCCTTAGATCTTCTTGCTAAGTTGGGGTATGATGCTAGAATGTCGTCATTTTTACCAACTGGTAAATCCCAATTGGATTCCTCAACAGCCAATAGTGATCGTTGCTGTACCAAAACAAGATGGATAGTAGAGTCCTACCACGGGCGTTTAAAGAAGTGGATGTTGTTTAAGGAACAACTTACCTCAAATTATTTCGTTGAGGTCATTGGCAAATTAGTGCACATAGTAACTGCATGTCTCAATGCCTTCAGAGGACCAATATATGTTTCAGATCCAGATCGAGAGGAACGAGATACTAAGATGGCTCAGCGTATGCTTTCACTTTTAAAAAAAGACAATGTTTTGGCAAAACAAGTTGCAGAAGACCCAGATATGTCACGTAGAGCTTGCAGTGAATGGCAGAAGCTTGAAGCATCTGATATCTCGTTCCCTCATGAGGATCTGGAATACCTTGAGACCATAACATGCGGTACATACCAAATCAAACAGTCCCCTGGCTACATTGCTGAGCATCAAAAAAATGATGGTGACTATGAGATTTGGGTTTACCAGCATGATGCTGATCTCATTAGGGGACGGATTCATTCTCGTCACAGATCTCAAATAAAATACAATGTTTGGATTCAATTTGACAAGAATGCATCAGATGATCCTGTGAAGGCATATTATTGTTTCTGTCCTGCTGGAAAGAGAACCTCTGGCATGTGTGCACATGTTGCATCTGTAATCTATTATTTGGGATATTATAAACATTTTCAAAATCAGAAAGCCCTCCAACCATACACAAGCAAATTCAAAGAGTCCATTCTATGAAATAACCAGCCAATCATACATCTTATGGATTTCTCAGATCCCCTTTCCCTCACTATAGTTCCAGTCTACAAATTAAAATTGTCCAAGCTGTTGCTATGCAAAAAGACAGGAAGGCCATAAAACAGATTACATGTATATATAAGTACTAGAAGCAGAAATTGACAGAAGTCATGTTTATGTATTGCTGTCATTGTAGATATATACAATCTGATTACAACAATCCAAAACTGCATCGTTTTTTACTTGTACGAATGGCTCATTATTATCTCATCACAAAGGCATAATATACAGGCCCTTTGTGGCTGTTCAATATTAAAATGAAAAACATTTCATGTGAAATGTTTGTTTTGAATCTAGCATTCAAATTCTAAAAGAAATCATACTTAAAGGATGAATTCTGAACAAATCTTTTAAGGTTCCCTGATATACAAGACATGGAACAGTATCCTGATTCTACCACAGTAACCCAACCTGTTAATTGAATAACTTTACCGGTCTCAGAATTTGATGATTTTTTTCCCACTTTGAGAATATATATGTGGCCAAATAATTTGTAAGTATTTTAGGTGTACAGCAACTGTAAGTTGGTCAGACACATCTCTAAAGAATTGAATTTGTTGAAAAAATCATAAAAAAAACTATTTTTTCCAGTTAAAATTCAATAACTTCTTTCAATTGTAATACTTAGCTTTACATTTGATTTCAAAAGATGCACCAGACTTCAGTGAAGGTGATTTGACCCAATTTGATGATTTATTATTTGTGTTTGAGTAAGTTTTGGGGTAAAGTGTGCACCCTGGCTCACACCTATGGCAATGATCATAAAATAGGTCATAGTACAGGCCCTGGATGACTTTTGGATTTTCTAAAGGTATATTCTTGGGAGTCTCTGGGTGTACTACAAATACCACACAATAAACAAAAAATTGGGCTGTGGGTAAAATTACATGTATTGTGAAAGAGGTCCTTTGCCTTGCCTTTCCTTTCCTTGCCTGTAGCACATGAGCCCACAGTGGCACAAAAAGCTATTAGCACCTGCATGCTGAGAAGTTAAATAAAATATATTTTTAATATAATTTTTGATGGCAAAACTTTTTAATGTAAATATAGCTAAATGAACAATTAAATTTTAAAATAATGTTGAGATAATGATTACCATCAGAGTGAGCATACCTAACTTATAGGCTATTATGCCTCTAATCCTCCATTCGGAATGACTTAATTTGACTGTTTCAGAGAGGGGCTATGTCTAAAGAAATCTCATTTTCAAGAGAACTGTACCAGATATCTCCATAAAACCACTGGTTAGTATTCAACAGCATTCAAGACAACACAAAAATAGTATATTTTATAGGGATTTATGTTTTTCTGATAAATGAGAGAAAAGTGAAGGAGTCCAATATGTTCTAATTACCAAAAAGTACAATTTCCGCCTAAATTAAAAGTATGTTTGCAGTGCTATATTTCACTTTTGCCTCAGGTAAATCCTTTTCTGACTGTTTGATGATAGTGGGCAGCCACCTGGTTCATACCTCAGCAAGTTTGATGCAGAAAAGAGTGAGCATTCTCAAGTTATGGTTTTTTTCCCTCACTTCCCTCCTATTCGAACAAGCCCAATTTGGCCCCTTTTCAAGGTTTGGAGTAGTTCTAAAGAAGAGCCAAAAAAACAAATTTTCCCCAAAAATCAAAAACCACAACATCCAATTTCACTAACAGGAGACCCTAAAGATAATAAAAATCATTGTTGTGGTTGGTTCTACCTCCGGTAGGGGTATCTCGAAATCTGAGGGCCATTGTTCCTAGACTAGTGGTAATCATGTCCAGCGCACCTCCGTGCGCAGCCAATCTGGCAATTTGGTACCTGCTGCGACGAGATGGGTGCGGCGGCGTACCAGGGGGAGGTGTCAACAGATTCAGGTTGCCGCAGTGACAATTTCATTCCAAAAAACTGTGCGGAAGGTGTGCCCAAATTGGTCTATTCTTGGTGCAGGCGAAGTGCGCCCAGTGCAGTGGTTATTTGGCTGACGGACACACAGCACGCACACAGCAACAAACCCTCAGAGGCAGGTCTCAGAGTTTTAGGCACATTTCAATGCAACAAACAATCACAAAAAACTTATTTAATGTAACCATCTAAACCAGCATATACATTTGTATCTCTGTAAATTGACCCGTCACATCTGATGTTGGATCAAAGACATTTTTCATAATGGAAACTTAACCTGACGGCAGATGGACAGGTGATGCAAACAACAAGTTAATTAACAAAAGAAAAGAGAGAAAACCTTATATTTTAACTTGTATTTTACCAAAAGACTCAACTCGTTCATGAACGTCACAATTCTAATGCAAACTACCGCAGAAGTAGGTCAACAAACAAAGCCTCTGTTTACAAGTGGAGGAAGACAATACAATGTTAACAAACGATAACGTAACATAATACAATAAAAAAACCAAGCCATAACTAGCATACAGAAGCATTTAGAGCTCCTGAAGAGTTTATCTGATGATTGTAACCAGAGGAAAGGCTTATGATACCCATTGCCTTCCAGTGTTTGAGCTAAGCTATCTAGCAATGGGCAAGCTTCGCCCTTCTCCTTCTAGTCACCTCACACACAGTCGAAAGAATGGTTGTCTATCTGCTTGTCATGGACTCAGGAGTGAGGCAAGACATGAAATGAAAGAGAAAGTTGGCATATCCCTTTCCAAAGATGGAACAGAAAATGCTCTCAAATTCTGGAACGTCCCATATAAATTTTCTCTCTCTTTCTGGGGCAACTTATGAAAACACGATTGTCACCAAGGATTGAGAAAGCAAGACAAATCAGTTCAAACTCAGGACCGTGTTGATTTCTTTCTGTCTGACATTAAAGGGGGCATTTTAGAGGAGTGGGAAGTGTCAACAGTGAAATATCATTATTTTCCTCAGTTATTATGGCAGTCCCCTTTCCTCCAGGTACACCACTAACTCCTCACAAAGGGCACATCTCTAGATTTTTATTTTTGTTTTAATAACTATATTCCATGTTTCCCTCCAGGTTGCTAATTTCAGACATCTATGACCTTTTACTTTCTGTAAAACTGTACTTGAAGGTCTGGGGTTAAATGGTACAAAACACTTCAGTCTTCAAAGGCTTCCTCAGGATGTTATCTTCCAGCGATACAAAGAAATAAAAGCACTAAATAAATGTGATGTAACACTGAATTGTGTCCCCTGCTGAATAAAAACCCTGAAAAGGAGAGAGTGTTCTGGTTTTTGACAGTAATATTTTATATTTCACTGTTACTTTTAACATTGAGTACCTCTGAAATGTTTACAGGAATATTATGAGTATTTGTTATAGATTAACCAGGCCCTCCTGAGGAACCACAGCCAAAGACTCATTATTCAAGCCATTTCAGATCTCACCTTGAATTTCAGGGGTCTGTGATCATTAAAACAAATCTCAGCTTTAGTTTTCCCCTTTAGACATCATGTTTAGCTCAAATATGACTCCCTCTGAGTCACAAAGCTGGTGTGTTTGCTTCAGACTTCTCTCTTAATGAAGTTTGCCTTGCTGTTCGTGCCAACTGTCCCTTTATTTTCAAGTCTACAAAGAAACCACATCACTGCATGAGTGGGAGAAGATTTTCTCCAATTAAAAACAAATAAAAACACAAACTGTCTGAGTTTGTTTTACCATCATGAGAGCGAAACAGATGCTAAGGACATCTGTGGAAGCCAACGCTGGTGTCTCAGTACAACATGGGTTCAGACGTAGATGTACCAACAGTTACTGAACGGATTGTGGAGGGAGGAGTTTAAATATAGATCACTTTCTTAAGGTTGACATTTTTAAAGGCTTCCCTGACACTTTCAGAGCACATTTTCAGACCAAAAGGAGTTCTCAGCCCTCCCCCTTACTCCTGCCCCAACACTTCATTAAGTTTGGCTGTTATCTGCTAATCCTGTAAGGTCAGAGAAAATGTTCAAAATACTGTCAGCATGCCCAACAATCTAACAAAAACCTGGTTCTGACCTTAGAAACCTCCATGTTGAAATCGTCACGTGTTTTCTTCATCCATATCTGTGACAAATTCATGCACCTCAACCTCTTGTTCAAAGCTTTTCCATGGGTAGCTTGTAATGAGTGACTTAATTTTGCCTAGAAAACTGACAAATTACCATATAATGCCTGGGCAATTACAAGAAAGTAACTTAATCCTGCCTTTGTAACTTAGAGTTCATAACTAGCTAATGAACTGGCAAATTGTAATTCATCATGTAAGCATGCCTGGGTAACTTGTAGTAGATTATTTAATTATGCCTGGGTAACGAGCATTTTTTTCCTCAGTCTTACCCAGGTAACATGCAACTAATTGCTCAATATTGCTTATACAACTTGCAGTTAGTTACTTATTGTGCAATAGCATCTTTATGTTGTATACTCAATCATGCTTGGGTATCTTGTAGCTAGTTACTCAATCATGCTTGGGATGCTTGTGGTTAGCAACAAAAAATTCCTGGATGACTGGGTATTTTTTTCTTTACTTAGTCTTACCCAGGTAACTAGAACCTAACTGTTCAATATTGCATGGGTAACTTACTTACTTACTGGTGACTATCTGATGGTATCTTTCCATTAGTTACTCAATAGTGCTTGGGTATGTTGCAGCTAGTTACTCAATTTTCACTCTGCTGAACTTACCTTACCTTCATGTAGCCATTCATATTTGCCAGGGTACCTTGCAGTTGGTTTTTCAGTCAGACCAGGGTTTCTTGCAGTAAGTTACTTACTTTTCTTGGGCAACTTGAAGTTAGGTTATCAATAACCCCTTTGTTACCCAAAGTTACTTACTCAGTCTTGTCGGGTAACTTGCACTTAGGTTCTCAATCATCCCGAGGTTACTTGCAGTTAGTCCCTCAATTTTTCCTGGGTAGCCCTCAGTAAGGTCTACAATCATGCAAAAGTAACTTGCAGTTAGACTTTTAATCAAGACAGGGTAACTTGCATCTCATTGCTCAATCATGCCTGGGCCACTTGCAGTTTATTATTCAGCTTGTCAGGGTATCTTGTAGTTTATCATGTGATGATGCCCAGGTAACTTGTATTTTGTTACTTAGACTTACCTGGGTAACTTGTACTATAAAGTAAGAGTTACTCTTTCAAACCTGAGTAACTTATCAAAAGTTTTGCCAGGGTAAATAGTAGTTGGTTTCCAAATTTAGTTTGAAGACTTGCAGTTAGTTATTAATTGTCTGCTTCTTCCACAATGTTGCATTTCGCTATCAAGTCTGAATGGGGTAAACTGCAGTAATTACTCAGTGTTGCATAGGTAACTTGCATGTGATCACTTAATGTTGGCTTGAAAACTTGCAATGACACCTCAGTCAACAACAACAATCAGAATGCTTCATCCTGTTTTGGGTTGAGTGAAGTGTACATACCCACTCGCCACTTTATAAGGAACAGCTTGACAGCATCAGGTTGGACCCTTTTGCTGTCAGAGATGCCTTAAAACTTTGTTGCATGGATTCAAGAAGGTGCTGTTAAAATCTGTCAAAACATTGGTTTATGACATTGCTGCCATCTGATTGGCTGATTAGCTTCTGTGTTAACAAGCAGTTGAATGGTAGAACCTAGTAAACACTGCCAATGTGTGCCTATAGCTCGGATGAACTCCACAGTCAACAGTCCTGCTTGTGCTAGGAAGTGAAACATTTTCCAGATAACACACATACACATTCTCATTGATTGGTTTAGTCTGATGTCGGGAGGAGGGGGGAGCCTTGTGAAGACCACCTCATTATCTTTGCAGACATTCACTCTGCTGTCATCAGCTCTCAAACACGATGGAGCAGCCTGAGACGGTCATGCAGCTAATCAATGTCTGTTCATTGCCCACTGCAGGACGCTCACAGAAGGGGCGGGGTCCCTCTCTCCCCCTGAAATCCTGCTGCTTGTTATAATGACAGCTGATAAGAGAGAACAGAGACAAAGACCCTTAGTGCTGCTGCCCCAATGATTTAGAGAAAGGTTATGAAATTGATGTCTAGACGTCACTCTGCAGCTCTAAATCTAGCTGCTGGCTCTGCATGGGTGCATTCCAGTAAAATCTGATTATGGCCACTGCGGCTGCAATTAAAAATCAGATGACAGCTCCATGTTGTGGCAGGCTTGCTGCTCTGGTCAGCCAGGACGCTGCAGAGAGCAGAGCTGTAGTTCATGGTACAACATGTTTCTGGTTTAAACTGACTTCAAGAAGGGGAACCAAGAGGTTTAAAGATTTTGTTCCTCATTCCCTGACATAAACCAGTATTGTAATTTTTGGTTAAGGACCCATGGTGCGCTAGTTTTCCCTTTCATTCACTAAAGGGACAATTGAGGGACATAGCTTTAGCCTCAGCATTAGCATCTTCATCAATACAGAAGGAGCCAACACAGAATCCAGGGCTGTACATTGCTGCACATGAGGCCACAGCCACTATTGCATAATACTAGAAAGCATGTTGATATCATTATTAGTTGGACAGCTACTGAGCAAAAAGGGTTGTTTGCTAATGGTGTTTTTCTGGTCCACAACGAAAATCCAATTGTTTTTAAGTTGGGCCAATACCAACATCTTCTGCAAATTTCAGCAAAATGTTGTTTTTCCATAATCTTGCTAACAAGCAAAAAAACAAACAGACAAGCATATGCTGGCAAAAACATAACTCATGGTGGAGGTAATAAGGGTTCTGGATTAAAAAACAGCACAACCAAAAACTGCGTAGGGTGGTCAAACAGCATATCGAACACATCAAACTTAGTTTTCCTTAGTCCACCTTCACTTAAAGGACACGGGACACGCTTTAGAGGACAGAAATGTACAGGTATTGGTAAGAGAGGAAAGATGATTTGAAAGAGGAGTTAAATAAGCCACTTTCAACAGACTGAAAACCTTCTCTTAACAGAGGGGGTGGACTCAGACACAACCTCTCAGCCACTTACAATGCTCTCTCCCCAGGAAGTTCTCCAAACTTTCACACCTGGGAGCATGTGACCACAACACCTCACATGATGGGGAGTTAACGACCCATTCAGGGTTATGACTCTGGGGGTCCGAATCACCTGTGAAGAATTTCTATTACCCCTTTTCCACCAAGCTGGTTCCAGGGCTGGTTCGGAGCTAGAGCCAGACTTAGCACCAGTTCTTTGGTTTTCCACAGACTAAGCACCGGTTGCTGGCTCTCAAAACCGGTGCTTGGCAAGCTCCAACTCTTTGCTGGGCCAGCAGAAAGAATCAGGTTACGTCGGGGGCTACGCACTTACGTCAGCGGGTGGGGGCGGGATTAGCAGAGTAAAAACACAGAAGAGAGCCATTTTTAAAAAGACGAGGTTGGAGTAAGTGAAAAACAGATTGAAAAGAATATATATATATATATAAAGAATATATAAAGAAAGAATATAGGGACCAGAAGACCGAGCTGGGCCATAGTGGCAATGGTCGGCCACGTTTTAACAGCCCGCATTACAAAATGCTCAATGCTGTTCTCGGGGACCGACCGGCGTGCAACGCTACTGGGGCATTGAATTCGGCCACAGCCATGCTGGAGTCTATGCAGGAGGACATTACCATGGCGCAAACCTCCACAGAGCCTGGTAAGTTTATTGTTTTGTTTATTGTTGTTCGCTAGTTGTTATGGGAAACTGGCGTGACGTATACAGACGTATACATTGACGTGCTGACGTAGCTCTCTGGCCGGCACCCGTTTGTGGAAAAGCAAACGGTTCTTAACCGGTTCGCACTTGAATCAATTGTGAACCGGCTCTAGCACCAGCACTAGCACCAGCACTAGCACCAGCCCTGGAACCAGCTTGGTGGAAAAGGGGTATATGAGTCCTTTTTCCAACTCCTCCCCTTCTAGTGCTGTTGTCTTCTTCTCTAGTAAGAAAAGTATCTGCTTCCTTAACCAGCCATTTGGAACCGAAGAAACTTCTTGAATGAGAAATGAAAGGTCTTCCCAAAGCTCAACACAGTCCAGTTCCCTCATTTTATAATCTTCAAGAATCTCTCAGTTTATTTTAAGATAAAGTAAGACAAAGACTCGGTTGCTTCACACAAGAGCAGGATTAACATTGATGTTTATATTGTCCTTATACCAGGCTCATATTGCTTTCACACTCAGAGCATACTGAAGTCTTGTCCACTTGAATGTGAACCAAGAACCTGTTTTTGCGGACGAGAGTATCTGGATGGGATCAGGGCATAATGGTGGCTTTTATGTTTGCCCCTGCAGTCTGCAGATGTCTTAATACAGACCCTCCCTGCTGTTATAAACATTTATACTTATATGGACCAGACATGGAGTGGCTAATCGGGAGGACCGGGACAATCCCCTGTGGGCCGGCTTGACGTTTGGGCTGCGAGGGCCAGTTTTAATATACATTTTTTAATATTATTATAATTTTTTGGTTTGGTGTTCATTCATGGCACTGAGTGAGTATTATTGACATGCTGCTACCTCTGTCCCTGTGGGCTGTCTCCATCGGCAGCTTTTTTTTTTTTTTCAGAGGCATCCTAATGAAACAACACGATCGTGCAGGCTAAAAACAATTGGCTCTGCCAGTCGGAGTCTGTGTGATGAGCCAGCTAGTAGCCATGGTGCTGGGCTGCCGGCAAGATAGATGAAAAGAGCAAGGGTTGCGCGGAAAAGATAAGAATTAAAAACAGGGAAACACTTGAAAATGATGCAGCAAATTGTACTAAAATAGCCACTTTTTTAATAAAACGAGCTCGCGGACTGAAACAACATAGGATGACGATGAAACTGGTAAGGCAAGATGTTAAATAAAATGCAATCTGTACTGTGTGATGAGACGACGCCAAACAACTGGGGAAAATTTGTCTTGTAGCCACTCAGAAGCGAGATGCAGCCGCACAAAGCCCACCACAGGTGCAGAGTGGGCAGGTAGGATTGCAATGGTCACTGAGTGAATAGAAGAATTAACATCAGAGTATAGTGTAGACCTACTCTATATAAAAAATGCCCTGAGATAATTGATGCTTGATGATTCAGCACTACAATAATGAAATCGACTTGAATTGATCAGAAGGCTGACTATTGACTATTTTTAAAATGTGATTTAATGTCAGAGGCAGACACAGGGGAAAGTGGTGAGGAAGGGATTGCTGCTGTCAGTGTTGAAGAAACAGATGAGCTGTTGTAACAGAGTGTGTGAACAAGCAAGCATCAGGTCTAATATAACCACTTTCTGTGCCCAAATGATAGTAGGGGCCCTTTTTTATCATCAAAAGTAAGATGGTAAACAAAGCACACAATTGAAAATGAATAAAATGAATGTTAGATGCAATAGACCTGAATCTTTTGCCAGTGAAAAAAATCATATTGTTTAGTATTATTGGCTTTAGAGAACAGCACACTTAACATGTAAGGTTATAATTACATTATTTTAATACAATAGGTCATGATATAAAGTGGACCGGTCTGAGGCATGAAATTCCGGGGCTGAAAATGAGTCTCACTCCGCCCCTGAGACAAGATCATGGTTGTATGTACTCAAAGGAAAAACCAGAGGGGCCAGATGAAAGTTCATCTTCAAAGTAAGTGTTCACACATACATGGGTATATTTGAAAACAGAGGTTTTCCTCCCCCAATTAAAAAAATAAAATCCTGCCCACACCAGAGATGTTTTCAAAAGCTTCTTCACCACAAGAAAATGCAACACTGAAACTTAAGGTTGTTTATTGGCATGTAAAGGTATATATGACATGCAACAATTTTACACAATTTTAGGCAAAAGAGACCCAAATTCCAAATCTCCTCCAACCACTTTTCCCTGGTGTTACAGTTTAACTCTTGATCATGTTTACTGATGTTGCCTGGTGGTTTAGCAAATGATTTTTTGTTTGGATTTCAATCCACAACAAATCCCATGAGCATGATCAAATCATTTCACTGAAATAATTCATGGGTTTCTTGTTACACAGCAACTATGGGCACAGGTAGCAATGGGTCACCAGTCAACATGATCACAAGTAAAAACAATAACACCGGGTCACGTCCAAAACATCAGCAGCATTTGTCCCTTCAGTGTGTTGTATGAAGCAGCGTCACAGTGTGGAGGCAACCAAATAACGTGTAATCAGGTTCATAGCAGGCAGCACAATGCATATTCCCTTTGTGCATGCATTGGTTCTCTCTGGGCACTCCACTTCCTTCCACAGACCAAATCATGCTTGTTGGATTAATTGATTGACTTCAGGTGTGGGTGAATGTGAGAATGTTTTTTGTCTCTCTATTGGCCCTTTTCCATTAGCCCTACTCTTCTCTACTCAACTCTACCCGGCTCTATTCTACTCTCCTTGTGCTGCTTTTCCATTAGCCCCAGTCGCCTGCCCAACAGGGTGCAGTGTCTCTGTAAACAGCTGAGCGGCACTGCAGGGACGTCATTCTGAGCACGACACAACAATCTGTGGCTTTTTGTCACAAACCGATTAAAAAAGGAAAGCAGAAGAAGGCTGCAAGTGGTAAGAAGAAATACCCCTTGAGAAGCACAGGAGAGTTTTGGAAGCTATAAAACAGAATGAAGCCAAAGACGAGAGCAATCGAGCTGCAAAGAAAAGACGTATGAGGGTAAACTAATGGTTGCTACCGTTAGCATGCTAGGTCGTCGCACTCATGATTCATCGATGACGACATTGTCTGACCAATCAGTAGCCGGCAGTCGGTGACGTCATCTTTCAGTATTGCCCAGCTCAATTGGAACCAGAGTGGAGTAGGTACTAAAACTAGCTTGTTTTAGGAGTTACCAGGCCAGTGGAAACACGCTGCAAATCGAGTAGGGCCAAGTAGAGGAGGGCCAAGGCGTGCCAGTGGAAAAAGGCCATAAGTTACCCTGTGACACTGTTGACTGTAGAAGGGAAATAAAAGTAATAATGTTGCAAATAGTGATTTCGCCCTGACGACAGCAAAGACTGACATTTTTGGCATGAATAACTTTTTTAAAAAAATATGCATTTTCAGTGACCTAAAACCATCCACGTGATCGGTGGAATAAAACAGCACAAACCACTGGAAACCAGATACAATAACCTTTAGGATCACTAGAAAATAAGGTTTTGCTGGATTTGTTTAGAAGAGGGGATTTGAGTCAAAAATTAGGCCCATTATCTTCTAATTTAAATCAAAATGTAATTTTTAATTTCAAGAATTTAGACTCACAATAAAGCAAAGTGTTCACTGATCTAATAATTAAAAGACAACAAAAATAGCGTTGAATCCCGCTAAGAGTTAAAGACAATTGGTGCTGTTTTGTTCCTCTTGTGAAGCCCTTCCTTTTTTCTGGCTGCTTAAAGAAATCGGCAGCAGCACATATGCTGAGATTTGTCTCAACACGGCGAGGGCTCCAGGGCCAATGTGAGAGCTGGGGCGAGATTAGGACTGCTGTTGTTTTTTTTCTGAGCTCTAAACAGAGCAGAAGGGCTCTTGGCAGAAATTTCCCATCGCGTCTTCAGTTACAGTTTTTCTTTGAATGTGCTCAAACACAGCCTCCGTCTTATATTGCAGATAATGTTAGAGGTAAATATCGCAGAGGACAGAGTTTTGCTTAAGGACATTTATGATTCTGTGTAGAGAGCAGCTTGATCTTCAGCTGCACAGGATCATCTTTCACTCTTTGGTGCTGCAGATTCAGCAAACACTTTTCAGAAGGTAACAAGCCACATAAGCTGGGGCAAGTGTAGGCTCCTCTCTCTGTGGTGCAGTGATGGAGGCAAAACAGTTGGAACAGGGGTGTTTCATTGCAAATAAGATCAGAACTGTGGTCAACATAAATATTAATCGCTATGCACACATGAGATGTTGATATAAGAGGACATCAAGAAGGTTATTCACCAGTAAAATATTTGGTTATTTCAGCAGATTCATAAATATCATGAGTTTTCATAATACATTCCACTATGGTTCTGCCTTTATGCTTTCAATCTTGTCAAATTTGCTCACACAAGCAAAATGATTTCAATGTAGTTTTGTTGTTGTTGCTTTTGTTGTGGTTTTTAGTAACAAAGGAAAATTATCCTTGGTGTTGACTGCTTTTGTATAGACTGCCTGCTACTGTTGACTTGTGAGGCTTCATACTATTCGTTTGGCCTCATTCCATTATATTACAGTTATAACTTGATTATAACTTGAAAGAAAAACAAAATACATGGTGGTCTGTGCAAACAGTACACATATAAATTGATATTGGATTGATTTCTCCGTCCATTGTTTATTGTTGTATTGATTTTACCTTCATAGTAACTATCTTTACGAACCATATATACATACAGTATATCATCTCTCTCTCTCTCTCTCTCTATATATATA
The DNA here is from genome assembly GCA_036419115.1 of Scarus forsteni. Classification (NCBI taxonomy): domain Eukaryota; kingdom Metazoa; phylum Chordata; class Actinopteri; order Labriformes; family Labridae; genus Scarus; species Scarus forsteni. The sequence continues at coordinate 39,016,482 of JAZDUH010000341.1, forward strand.
TATATATATATATATACATAATGTATATATATGTGTATATATATATATATGTATATATATATATATATATATATATATATATATATATATATATATATATATATATATATATATATATATATATATATATATATATATATATATATATATATATATATATAAATATATGTATATATATATATATATATATATATATATATATATATATATATATTTGCACAGAGTCCTGACCTCAACTCGATAGAGTACCTTTGGGGTGAATTAGAGCGGAGACTGAGAGCCAGGTCTTCCCATCTTACATCAGTGTGTGACCTCACCATTGTGCTTCTGGAAGAATGGTCAAAAATTCCCATAAACACTCCTAAACCTTGTGGACAGCCTTCCCAGAAGAGTTGAAGCTGTTATAGCTGCAAAGGATGGACCAACATCATATTGAACCCTATGGATTAGGAATGGGATGTCACTAAAGTTTATATGCGAGTCAAGGCAGGTGAGCAAATACTTTTGGCAATATAGTCTACTTATATAGATGTTAACTTGTGGATCTGTAAAATGAGTAATCAGTTGACCAATAATCTGATCTTAGTTATACTGTATCAGTCATCTTGAAACTGGTGAAGTCAAAAATTTTAACGGGACTGTGAGGAGTTTCTAAGTAATTACAAAAAAGTCTCACTTTTAGATATATGCCTGTCCAAATACACACTTTGAGATGAGTTTTATAGCATCAAAATAGGCTATCTATAAATAGGTATATTTATATATATTCCTTAGCTTCGCGGTCGGGTCAGACAGGGCCGGACCGGCCTGGATACTCAACTTCGGGAACAAGACAATTAAAACTAGAGCAAATTTATATATTTTTCAGACACGTCTTAGAGCACCGGGCTGTTAGTTACGATATATAGCCGGCTACAAAACTACGATACTAAGTTTACCAAAAATTGATTGTTGTCACACATCAAAAACTACCGCTACGTAACTAGAAAGAGATACATTACCTCGCCGCTTTGCATCCTGTAAGTTGTTGAAAAAAGAAGTTGTAAAGCAATGCAGAGTTCTGAGGAAGGTCCAAGCTGCATTTATTAGCACCACAACAAACACACGCTTTGGCTCGGGTCATGTCTTTTGGTGCGTTCCAGTTGTAGTCAGAAGTAGGAATTTCCAAGTTCCAAGTCGGAATCTGCAGCTGGGATGCCCCCCGAAGTTGGAATTTCCTGCTAGGAACTCGGTGAAACCTCACCACCCCCCAGTTGACAATCAAAGATGGATGCCCCCAGTGTGAACAGTTATTTAGCTCCTGTAATAATCAATTTATTTGCACTTCTGACTGGGGTGTGTCACTCTAGATCAGCTGTATACATAGTATTGTCAGACTTATATTTACAAAAATGCTGCCATAGTGATAATCACATTCTTGATGTGGTATTTATGAACAACAACGCAGGGCATGCCAACAGCAAGCTAACAATAGCCTGGTAGTCGGCATCCAACATCAACTGGAACGCCGAAAAGTTGGAGATGATGTCACTCCCAGTTCCGAGGTTACCGGAATGCAGCATTACGACAGTCGCGGCGCGTGCTCATGGGTAGCAGAGTCTTAATGTCGCCGGTAATAGATTCTCCTCATAGCACCTTCAAAGACTGAAAGAGAGCACCCAAGGAAGACCAGTTCTTCATGGTTGTACTAAGGAATGGCAAGCTTTCCTCCAGGATTAGGGGGTTTTTGGTGCATATTTTGGGGGCTTTATACCACATGTTTAGGTGTATTGCTCCTTCCACAATGGCACAATCCTTACAAGTTGTCCTTACTGTAAAAGAGACTAATCAGGCTTTCCAACGCTGTAAAATACAATACCAACTTGTGTTATCAAAGAGGGGAAATCAACTAATAGAAATGTTTTCTTAACTTCTTTTAGAAGTATATACTCACATGAACTGAGCTGAACATGGAGCCCACACTTGTAAAACAACTCCTTCGAACAATCTAACTGAGAACACTTCCCAAAGTGCCCATGTGTCCTTAAGGGATAAGTTCAGTGTTGTGATCCAGACTGTCATCCAGACAGTAACTGCTAAGCCTTCGGATTACAGCGCAGGCACACCAAGAGACTCTTGTTTTTGTTTTTAGAATCACTGAGTCAATCAATATCGGGCTGTTGATCAACCAAGCAAATACTGTATCAGGCAGGGGAGAGTCCTGACTAAATGTTAATTCTCATGAAAGCTATTTTGTTTGTTGTTGAGAAGCTTGCACCATTGTTTGTATGTGAATTACATCCAAAAGGGAAACACACTGAACATTTTGATTTTTTTCATTGCTGGAGCTGTCCCATTATGTTTTCACACTGCAGGGATCCTCTTTAGGTGCACATAATCAAAGTCATGCCCCTCCATAGGCTCCAAACAACAATGGCCCATGCACAGCGGGCCCACAGGCACACAGGCCCATTCAAGTGGCAATTAAAAGTGAAAAAGTCCCCTAATCAGCTGTTTTATGACTCTATGATACAGAAAGCATGTGCATATAAATTGCTGCTTTCAGAAGAACCATGCTTCTGCTGACTTGCAAGCCTCGCTCTAATTCTCCAGAGATTTAGCATGAAATGGGAAAGCAGCAGCCGGTGTTTTTTTTTTTTGTTCCCTTCACCAACCTGAACAGAATGGGTCCCATGGGCTATCAGCGTAAACTCAGGAGGTAGACTAAAGCGCAATTTGCCCATAAATCACAAAAAATGCTGTAAATCTGAGTGGAGGCTTATGTAGGCAGACTGTGTGGGAGGGAGTGGAGGGAGTGCTCGGGCTCGAGTTTGCTTCAGTTTACTGTAAGAAATAATATTTGAGAGGGTATGGAGCCAAACACTTACAGCATCCACACAACAATGATGGTATGAGTCCTGAGTGCAATAGCCTCAGAGCGTTTTTGACCTGCTGTGATCTGACAGGAGCAGTTGTGTTTGAAAAATAAGGATGGCAACAAAGAAAGAAAAACAGAATGCTGTAGTTTATGATCAGAGAAGACTAAAATAGTGGAAAACTAGAACTAGAATCAAATGTTAATCCAAATAACTGAAAAAGGCATACAGGGAATCAAGGATGCAGGATTTGGGGAGCATTTGTAATGGATTTGTCAATTTTAAAGGTTGTTTTTTCAGTTCAATCATAGAAAAAAATGGATTCATTTCATTAACGTACCTACAAATCATCAGCTTCACACATCACCACATGCAGTTTAACTTTAAGAAATGAAACAAATCAGTTAGTGGTTAAAGTTCAAGCTTTATTTGTTTCATTACACACTTACAGTGGCAAACTGCAGGACTTAAGAACAATCTGCAGGTTGGCAACTCCGATAAGACAATGAGTTGAAGAAAAAAATAAAAAAATATCCCACATAAATTTTGCAAATACACTACTGTGAGCTGTGGAGGACTTTTCTGATGCTTAGTTTAAACTTAAAGGTGCAGTGTAAGTCTATGAGAGCACCTGGGGGCGATTTCGAGTCCGACTGAAATCACCCCAAGGGGGCGGGGCCGCTGGTTTGACAGTGACATCGCAGCGATAGTCGGGCTGCTGATTAAACAATAATATGAAGACTTAGACAGGAACAATCAAGGCACTATCAACTCTTTTCTCTTCATTTTTTTCACGTGGACTAAGGAGGGCGATGCACTATTGCCCACTATGGGCCAGCCGCCCCTGTTTGTCAAAACTGTCACTGCTGCCGTCCCCCAAATTCTCCGCCCCTTCATGAAGACTGGTTTGCGGCTGAGGTACAAATGGTTGGGGCCCCCCTGCTTTAGGTGTAAAAAAGGGAGCTATCTTAGTTACTAATGCCTTTGTATCATCTCCAACCACTTAGGACTTCTCTTACATCTGGCATCAACAAGGCATATTCACCCAGATGACTGCTGCCCACTGAATATGTTCTCTTTCGTGGACCATTCTCTGTAAACCAAAGACTGCCGCTCTGGTGCCAACAATAATGCAGAGTTTAAAACCATAAAAATCACCTTCTATTTCATGCCGTCGTCTTGACTATGTCTTCATTCCTAAATGCACTGAGTGGCTGCCATGTCATTGGCTGATTAGATTTTGTTTCAAGTTACCAGTTGAATGGCGACCTAATACAGTGGTCTGTTGGCTAATCTGTGTAATCATGATATAGTGCTCTCTCTTATTTGGTCCCATCTTCCAAAAAAAGCCTTTAGAAAGCCTCAGAATATTTTGCTAATCGTGCTAACAAGCCAAATAGGACAGCATACTTGGTCTGAGCCCAGGGCCTCAAAATCACTGAGGCCACTTTCTGCTGTGTTGCTTTTGGGGAAAACAAGAGATACAAGGAGGAGGTGTTAGGGCTCCTTAGCATGGCCCAGAGGTTAGTTCAGTTTCTACTGCTGCTGTTAGCGGCTAATTAAGCTTTAGCACAGAGACAAACAGAGCGAGGCCACAGCCTGCAGTTGATGCATTTCAGCCATCGGGCAGCTGTGTTTGGTGAATTTATGACTCCGTCTGTGAGCCTTGAGCTGCTTCACTGACACCTGCGACAGTTCAAGGTGCACCCGTCTGCTCCTTAAGTTCACACTCCCCTCATCAGACACCCCCTCACAGGCTAGAGCCTTTATGGAGCCTGAAATAAAGTTAGTTTATGAGGCCGTTTTCTCTTTATGTGAAATAATCATGTCAGTAAGCACTCTCTGCAGCTCTGAATTTTAATACACAGTGTGAACAGCTGCAGCCTGCTCCAGGAGGTTGAATGAAATTGACCTGCAAACGCTCCTGCCTGTCAGCGAGCGTTAGCATTTCATCCAGCGGGCCACACGGACGAGTCCTCCAGGAGAACACCAGTGACTCATCAAGTGAGCCGGAGTCAGAATAGGGCGCCTGCATTTACCAGGATTCTCACATTTATATTCAGAAGAAGTCTGAAACAGCTTCCAGAGAGAGGTCAGCATCAGAGTAATTCATTTAAAACCATAACAAGTGTTTTCTCCTCCCTAACAAAGCCACCGCCTCAATGTCAATGAGCATTACGTCTGTTCTAACAGCTACAACTACTGCCTTATTTTACATGCTCTCCCGCCGCGAGGGGTAAACACAATAAAAAGTACAGTGGTGATTTAAGAAGAAGGGCTGGGTGATTATTGTGGTGCTGGATTTGGCAGGAATACACTCCTCAAAAAGGGTTAGGAAACATTACTTGGTTGATAATTTATCATCTTTAATACTAATTAACATTTTACACGATCCTTACAAAAGAGATCACTCTCTGGAATACACAGGTATGCCCACTGACCAATAAATTAGGTACACCCAATCAACTGCTTGTTTATACAAACAGCGAATCAGCCAATAACATGGCGGCAGCTCAGTGCATTTAGGTATATAGGCCTGGTCAAGACAACCCAATAGAAGACTGAATGTTTGCTAGTTTTAAAGCACAAATGAACTCCCTTTAAAATTCTTCCAAAATAAAGTTTTTCTATCACTACTTATTAATGATTCAGAAAAGAGACACAATCAAAGTACAGCTAGTTTTGGTTGATTTAGTTTGTTTTTTCCTTGTTTTCTTTGTCAAATTTGACCCTTTGTTTCCTTCTTTTGTGTTTCCTATTTTATTTTGAAATTCCTGTGTTCCATGTGGTGTTTCCTGCCCTCCCTCATGTGTTCCACTGATGATGATTCCCTTCACCTGTGTGATTGTCTCACCTGTGCTTGATATTTCTCTGGTATATTTAGGCCCCATCCACACGAAGACAAAATGCTTAACAGTTTCCAAAACGATCATCATAAAGACAAAGGCGTCTCAGTAATTGTGTGCGTCCATATGAATGCACTCAATACGCATCAAAACGCTGTAAAACACATTCCAAACCTCTAGGGCCGCTGTAACAATATGATGGCAACAAGCGGAAACAGACGAAAAACCAGTGGGCATGTGCACTTGCGGCAAAAGTTGTAAACAGAGATTGTGATAAAGTGATCATAAAGTGCCGTAATGTGTCCTTGATAATTGTTTGTTTAACTCGGTGGTGATTGAGAAGAAGGAAATTTTGCTGCAACAGGGACAGTAGGGTCACGAGCTTCATCAGCACATATGCTTCATGCATGCCACCATTGTTGTTGCCGCGTGTGGCGCATGCGTGTCAATGAAGATATGAAACTATGACGTAAGCGTATCTGAAAACCTTCGGAGAGCCAGTAATCACGGAACTGCGTATACAGCATTTCAAAATCTTTCCACTCTGGAACCTGGTTTCGAAAATGATCATTTACAGAGCCCCAAAACACCGTCTTCGTATGGATGATAGCGCAGATTTGGCAAAAAAAGTTATGCATTTAGACCTCGGTTTGGCTTTGTGTGGATGGGGCCTTAGTATCTATGTTTCTCTTTGTCTTTGTTGGGTCATCAATCGTCCAGGTGCCACAGTCCCTCAGTTAAGTCTCTTGTGTTTTCAGCATCACCAGTGTTTCTAGCATGCCTAGAGTTTGCACTTTAGCGGAGTACACAAATAAAGATTTTGGCCTTTTGTGGTCCGGACTTTCCCCCTTCCCAACCAAGGATGGCAAATGCAACATTATCTTATGTCTTATAAGATTATCCTGTGGTCTGAGAAATAAATAAGAAGTAAATATTGAACATGGACATAAACTTCAGTGGACCTACAAAACAGAGAACCAGCTCACGTGTTCACACTGTCTCCAGGATTTTTTTCAAAATCTTCTTTTTTGCTCCCGATTTTTCATCAAAGGTAGTCCATAGACCACTATCACTCCCTGTCCTCATATATCCTCTCCCATTTTTTTTTGGAACTTTTTATTTTCATTTTCAAACTATATTACATTCCTGACATAAGACTCTAAATTACACGTAATGCAGTATTATTGCTAACAATCAAATTAAGATAAAATAAAGTTCACAATAAATAAATAACATAAAAATAATAAAAAATAAATAGACAAATAAATAAAATAAAATAAAGGAAAAAAAGCAAAATATAGAAAATCATTTTTCATGATATGCTATTGTAATACAATTCATAGTACACTTGAATTACAACCCATACTGTTCAGAAAAAGTGTAACGCAGTTCTATCTTCGAACATAGGTCCATCTTAATTTGTCGACTTGCAGTCATTCGTTCCATTGTGTGAACCTGTTTAAGCTTCTGTCTCCATTGAGTTAAAGTTAGTGGTTTTGTTTCCTTCCAGTTCAATGTTATTTTCTTAGCAATAAGTAAAAGTATCTGTAACATATATCTTTGACCCATATTGCACAGTTCCTTGGGTAAAGCATCCTCCTCCATGTTGCTCGTTGTGTTTTCCAGGTGTTGCCATAGACAGCGTTTATGACTGTTGCCATGCTTATTCTTAATTTTTGTTCTTCATCTTGATCATGCAAGATTTCTGCCTTTAAGGATTTGATTCTAGGTCAGTGGTGGGACAGAATAGTTATATGTGTGGTGTGTGTTGAGATTATTAAAGCACACCGCGCACAGTACAATCAACACTGTTCAATGCCTGATTTTTTTGATTCATGAGAAGGGTCTCTTTTCAGATAAAAAAACCTCTTCAGATTTAAAAGTCATTATGTGTGTACCTAATACAGTGGTTGACTGGCTAATCTGTGTGATCTAGATATAGTGCTCTCAACTAAACCCCGCTTAAGTCTGTTTATTGCTGAACTTTTTTGACTTTGATTTGAGTTTTTCTTCCTAGTCTTTTCTTCTTTGTTTTTTTATTCTGTTCCTCTGAGATTTTGTTTTGTGCCTTGGGTTATTTTTGCAAGGATTATTTTTTTTCCTTTAAGCTGTTATGCTTATAAAGATTTTTGTTTTGATCTGTATTTTGGGTCCTCTTCCTTGTTTTTTGTTAGTTTATTTTAGCATATCCTGACAGAAAGATCTTTAATGGTTTGCCAAAAACAAAACATGTACCAGCAATCTATACTAATTTTTGCATTATGTGGTACTGGTAACTCATGATGAATCATATTAAGCAGTTGTTAAGTTTTCCTCATGTTTACCATATAGTTTGCTCTTTTTTTAATGATTGACAGGCCACATTGGAGAAAATGGAGGGCTGCATTTGTCCCCCTGGCTGACAGTTCACCCCTGCACTAGAGATACTCTCAGGCAGTAAAAATCAACAATGAATGAACCTGAGTTAAGGCCAATTATAAGCTTTACAAACAAACTGTTCACAATCAATTAGTGTGTTAAATCATCGTATACGAATTTTGCAAAACAGGGGCCACGACAGAAGCCAAAGCAGTCCAAGGTCCTTCAAACGGCATCATTTGGGAGCCTGTGGCCTTTACAACTAGGCTTCTTGTTCTAGCACAAAGTAACTTTCAAACTGAGAAAAGACTCTGTCATTGTTTAGCTTGAAGTGACTGTCAGCTCGTCCTCACCCACTCAGGCTGCTGCAGCACAAACAGGAGTGATTGATGTTTGGATAAAAAGCAGAACGTCAGCTGGACAGAAGCTGACAGGAGACTCTTCGCTTTGTCTCACAACAGCTGACTTAAAAACATAAAAGTTTCATAACTCCAGCAGCAGCGCAGGGTTCCAGCTAATGCAGACTTCAGTCCAATCTTTGAAAGCTTCTGGTCTTTGAAATCTCCTGTTTTTTAGTCTGTGGATGTTTTCATGTTTTACTTTTTCAGCTGCGGCCTTGGGGAAGGTCGTCTAATTACTTCTATCACAGCAGGAGGGACACTAGTGTGTGCCAAGATGAAACTGTCGTCGCTCTCTGGAGGAATCGGGTGTGTGTTTGTTTGTGTGTGTTTTAGAGAGGAAGAAATAAGGCACTGAGGAGAGAAGGAGAGACTATTCTGGCCTTATCGCACAAATTTGTTCCAGAACTTTACAACAACAAATTCTTAACATGATGAAGGCAACACTATTCAACATTTTTATTTGAAAATAAAAGATCAAAAGTCAACCGACACCAAATTTCTACATGCTGTTTCTGCAGTATTCCATAAATATCCTGCTCTCTTTTCAATCAGTTTGTTTCCACATCCTGTGTTTGCAGCAGTGTCTGACCTTGCACAACAGCTGGATCAGCCTGAATCAATATCTATAATCAGGCGATCCACCTCACCAAGCTCCAATCCAAAACTGTGCGTAGCCCAATGTGAGACGGCCTAATCAGAGTACTTAAGAGCAGGAAGAGGTAAGAGCTATGAGCAAGACAACAGCAGGAAGTGACTGCTTGTACAAAGATTAGCATAGATGCTAACAGCTTGGTAGTAAAAATTGTGCTCCACTTCTGACATGCTTTGCTGAGAGTTTTTTCCATGAAGTGGCTCATGTTCTGTCCTTTGCACCGTGGCAGTAGCACAATTTTAATTTGATTGGCTTGTATTTAATGTGGGTGACGGAACAACTGTCCAATCAACTCCTGGATATACAATGAAAAGTTCCCATCCCAAAATTCCACCAGGCATGTCAGGGTTGAGAAGTGTCTCTAAAGAGCAGATTCATTCAAAACAGGAAGAGGTGCAAAGAATATCTGTTAATTCCAAAACTCAGCACAATGCACACAATCAAGGCGGTGACTGATTTAATGGTCCCATATTTAGCTGCTTTTCTGCAGTTTAACACAGATCCTTGTTGTCTTCATGAAATGTTAGTAACATGCTTGCTCCAAAAAGCCTATGGATAAAGCACAGCTGCCTTCTCTCCACACTCACATAACCCCTATGTTCAGAAGTCTGGTTTTAAGGGGTGTCATTTTCATATGCTAATCAGCAAGAGCAAACAGCATACATACAGCAATTCACAATAGCACAACTCGAGCGTAGCTCCAACCATGCGCCACTTAGGCTACAGTCCTGAACACACACAAATGTTAACTAATGCTGGTAACCAGGTAACAGCGAAGTTCTTTTCCCCCAAACATCACAGGCTAATGCACAACATGCTAACCACAGTGAGACAGCTGCAACTTAGCCTATACCTTTCAGGCTAACGTTATCACTAACTGATGGGTGATGGGGTGGGCAAAAGGACTGCTTTTATTCAGCCAACAGTTAAACTCCTCTTTACTAATGTAGAAATGTTCATACTTTGAAGTTTATCATTCAGACTTTCAACATGTAACACAAATATTGATCGATGAACATATGAAGTTACCCCAGCTGTTATCATTAACTCTTAGCAATGGACGAAAAAAAAATACTCCACCGCATTAAACTACTCACATTTCCATCATCGGGTTTGGTGGTAGATTTTTTTTTCTGAGCTCGGATTTGGGAAAAGTCCAGTTGCCAGTCCTGTGTTTAACTGACTTAAGTTGAAGAAGCAGTTGGCCGTGAAGTGACTGGCACAAATGTACAGGTTTTAGTCCTCTTCCCGTCAAATTTAAAATTAATCCACTGGGTCCTTTGGTCCACTGAGGTTGGTAGCCTATGCATAAAAATATGTATATGTGGCTCCTTACAGCCAACAAATGAGCAGTGACAGCTTCTGAGCTTAGGCATGTTGAACACGGATCTATAGCTTAGGCTGCATTTACATGGACACTCCTGACTTAAAGACGCAAAGATTTGTCCTTTGCATTTTAGAATTCTTCTGCATTCAGACGACGATGCTCGGAGACGAGTTAATCCGCTGTAGTATGCATGATGGTTCAGTAGATGGAGCTGTAGGTCTGCAGAGAGGCAGCGCTGCTACAACACACGAACGAAGAAGAAAAACTTTTCACAAACGACAATGGCGAATAGACGCACAGAGCCGCAGGAGTTTCTTTTCTGGACAACAAATCAGTTCAGACAACAAACCTGTCTGGATAGTTTTGTCTGGATAACAAACCGAGCACGGTAAGAGGCTCACACACGTTACTCAGCAGACAGCCGAAGCTGTTGTTGTTCCTGGTATGCGCGCGCAGCCTTCATCTGAAAGAGTACTGCGCATGAGTTGATGTCAGCGTTTCACCCTAAAATGCTCTGATACAGGTTTACACGGAGCTGAATGGAGAGCGGATTCAAATCTTTCCACTCTGGAGCCTGTTTTCAAAAAGTTTCCATTTTAGATGGAAACGCAACATGTTCTCATCTAAACGCAAGGCCAAAACGCAACTAAAAACATCGGATTTGACCATTTTTGGCGCCATGTAAACGCAGCCTAAGGTGTGTTCACACCGGACGCTACCTGTACTACCTCGGCGATCAGTCTCCATTCAAAGTCAATGTACAGCCGCGATGGGGCGGGGCTAACCCTCCCGCGATGCGACAGCATTCACTCATCGCGCGATGTGAAAGTTAAAAAAAAGTTGATCTATTCAGGTAATGTCGTGTGTGGCTGTGTGGCATCAGCCAATCAGCGGTGTGTGTACGTGTGACGGTGCAGTTATTCATCCGGACTACAGGGTGGATGACTTCCTTCCAGGCGGAACTAATCTCAGTGAGGACATTTGCAGACGGACCACAGTAAACTCACAGATAATGCTGCTGCATCATCAGCTGCAGAGTTTTGTGTCTGATAAGTGAATGAAAAGGATACAGCTGGAATAATGTCCGCTTATACATCCTATTATGTGATATATGATATGATCGCGGTAAAACTCGAGCGGACGTGACGTCACCGACCGACGGCTGACGGCAACGGCGACCAAACAGGTATTTATGGACGCGCTACATCTGTGGGCGACGCGACTTTGGTAGCTGGGTCACTTGCGGTGTGAACGCACCTTAAGAATGTAAACAACATGACTACACTTCACACAGGAACATCTCAACAGTTTTCTAAGGACCATAAGTTTCAATTTTTGAAGCCTGCTAAATACAGGATTATTGTCTACTATCAAATTTTGTGGGATGGGAGGAATGACAAAAATGTTTTCAAAAGCCTTAAAAAAGTGGGGTTTTTGCATCTGACCCCCTTAATGTTTCAAGTTCTGCTTGACATTTATGGGAAGAGAAACTTTTTTAACCTTCTTCACCAGCATGCTCTAAAAATATCTCTGAGTGAATCATTTTGATGTTTCTGTCTAACACTCTTATGCTCTGCTTTAATATTTTATATCTTTATTACTGTCCAGGCGGCCAATGTTCCCTACTCACTTTATAAAAGAAGGATCAACTTCAGCCAGAGAAAGGCCAAGGTAGACTCTTTATTTGCCAAGTTTGGACCTTTTGGATAAAAGCAGCATTTATTTATGTGTAAGCATCAAAACAGCACTGAGTATGTCCTAACCCAGCCCAAATGTAATAAAAGAACATCAAATTTCTTTCTTTTTAAATGTCCCCGTTTGGCTCTGACTCCTGAACATCGGATTCTGCAGTTAGCCACAAGAGCTCATAAATTATTACCCTCCCAGAGGTGAAGAATTGATTATTACTCCTGTCACCCTCCTCTAAGATATATTATGGTCGTTCCCAGCATCGGGTCGGTAAATATGTCACGGTGCTTCTAGCAGTTTGAAAACCCTGAAATGGGAGAGCTGGGCTGCGTGTAGGCTTGGTTACTCTGACAAAAGGCCAAATGGACAGTTGTTAGCCAAAAACCAGCCAGCTATCCGTCTGTGCCTCCCTCCAACTGCTCACATTTCTGTTTCGCTGCGAGCATCTCTCAGAACACATCACAGTCCCTCGTGTGTTTGTGTGTGTGCTCAGCCTGCGTCTATTTGTTGTGGTGCCCTGACTCTGGGCATCATGGAGGCCTTTTGCTGTGTATGCGTCCTCAGGGTGGCTCTAAGTTTATTCAGACTCTCTCTGACTTTGTGAGCAATGGCCAAAACCAGAAATCCTCTGAGGCTGTTGACCCGTCACCACAAAAACACTCTGCACCAGGCAGGAAGTGGAGATGGGGACTCTGGCTCCTATGTGAGGCGCATTTTTAACTTAACACAGACATCAAATTTAATATACTCCTCAGAGAAAGTTTGAAATGTTCCTTTTTGACCTATGTTCAATCTAATACACTACAAAGACAAGTGATTTAATGTTCAAACTGCAAAAATTCACTCATTCTGAAACTGATTCCTGCAACAAGTTCTAAAAACCTGGGACAGGAGAATGTGTAACTCTGTGTTTCATCACCTTTCTAAACACTCAATAGTTTCTCAATATCTATATGTGAACTGACGACACAAATTGTTGAAGTTTTGTAGGTGGAATTCTTTCTCATTCTTGCTTGATGTCCGACTTCAGTTGCTAAACAGTCTGCATTGTCGTATTTTGTGCTTATTAATCCTATAAAGCCAATTGTATCATATTTGATGCATACTTTTATATTACGTCTTTCTACTCAATATGATCAACAAATTACAAAAAAAACATCAGAATACAATCAGATAAATGATAAAAAATGTCCTTAAATGGATTATCAGTTGCCAAAAACACCTAATGTATCAAATGAGATATGAAAAATCTATATGTTGAATTTTATGGACATTTTGATATTTTTAGGATTTTAGCAGAAAGTGAAACAAAAATTTCAGCTCCAAAATATTAGAAGTTTCTGGTTATAATCTATGGTCTTGGGCCTTAAAGGGTTAGTACTCCACACATTTCAGTGAGAGACCCTGTACTTCTTAACTCTGAAGCCAAACTGTTGTAGCGAGAGCAGAATGTGTCTTCACTGTCACTGAAATAAGCAGAGACATCCCTGAAAAGAAGTCACTGAGATGGCTGCACATGTTGCTCCAAACCTGTATGTACCTTTCAGCATTAATGGGGCCTTCACAGGTGTGCAAGTTACCCATGCCCTGGGCACTAACACACCCCCATGCCATCACAGATGCTGTCTTTGACCTTTGCTCTGATAACAGTCTGGATGCTCCTTTTCCTCTTTAGCCTGGAGGACACCACGTCCATGATGTCCAAAAACAGTCTGAAATGTGGACTCAGACCACAACAGACTTTTCCACTTTGCCTCAGTCCGTCTCAGATGAGCTCAGGTCCAAAGAAGCTGGCAGAGTTTCTGGATGTTGTTGATATTTAGCTTTGTCTTTGCATGGTAGAGTTTGACCTTGACCTTGTTGATGTAGAGATGAACTGTGTTAACTGATGTTACGTCCCCGGCTCTTAAAACGGGTAAAAGGTAAACGGAGGTAACATAGAAACCAGATGGAATAGTTAACAGAGGTGTTTAATGAAAATAACGAGGATTTTCTTACAAAGAAAGGATTGTCATAAAACTAAATTGGCAGAATACCAAACAAGATAGTTTGAAAAGGACAAACTTAAACTGCTAAACAATTTAACATAAATTAGACTATTTGATTAGCAATTTTTGATTCTGGAGCCGAGCCAGACGAGGTCGAGCGACAGGCCACACCAGACACAGCCGCTCCCGACTGAAGATCCAGCCAGCCCTTTAAAGGGGTTGCCATTCACTGGTCAGCTTCCCATTGGCGACGCCATACAGTCATGATTCACAGGCGCTCCAATCCTTTGATAGTATGGTCTGTAGATGATAAAATACCTCAATTTCATGCAATTGTGTGCAAACTTTTGTTTTTATATTTTATTTTATTGTTTTTGCATTTATCTATTTTCCCAATCTTTTGTTGCCCATGATGCCAGCTTTTTTTTTTTTGGAAACGTGTTGCAGGCATCAAATTCAAAATGAGTGAACATTTGCAAGAAAGAAAAAAAAAGAAGTAAACAAGTTTGAACATTAAATATCTTGTCTTTGTGGTGTATAATAGGTCGAAGAGGATCTGCAAATCTTTGTCTTCTGTTAATTTTTAAGGTGTGATTTGTATGAGACTGAGCTTAGACAAAATTGAGCTCTTAAAGTATGATTTTTGCCTGTCCTGAAGTCCAAATGTGATTTCCCCTGACTGAATTTGCAAACTTCACTCAAATCCAGTGCTGCTTGTATTAGTCATTAGGGGTTGTATGTTTGAAGTCAAAATAAATAAAAAAAAACACAGAATTCTCTTTGCTTTGAGTCTTGAAATAAAATCATCAGTCTTAAAGTTAACTTCTTAAAAACTCTGGTGCAGCTTGTAGACGGAGAGGTTTTCATGTATTTCATCAGGCTTGCTCAAGAAGACAAATCACATTTTCAATGGTTTGACTAATAAAGGAAATTCCCTTAATGATGGTTCTCTGTTATAATTAACAACCACTGATCAAAGCAATTATTTAAGAATCCCTTTCCCTTAATAATATGTTAGAATTAATGAGCTGATGATTTATGGATGATAGAAAGCAACATGTTTCTGCTCTGAGGGATAATCTCACACTCATTAGGAAGTGAGGAAATCTAGAAACAGATCCTCGGCTCTGAAGAGAAAACAAGTTCATACGAGGTTTAAGAACCGAATCTGAGGAAATGCTGAAAAGGTTTGCTGGAGAATTCCCTCGTCAACTTGGAGCATTGCAGCTCAGATTTATTACAAAGCTGGAGAGCAGAAATGCAACAAAATACTCTGTGACCTTGGAGGTGAAATCAATAAGGAGCTTTTACGACATGGAGACGCTAAAAACGGGCATGAACATGTGACAGAGGAAGAAGATCTGAATTCTGTGTTCAACAACAGAAACCTCTAGTCAGGTTTGATCTTCAGCTTCGTGCTGTTATCGCTCATCTCCTCAAGCAACATCAACAAGTTATCAGATGTTCTGATATTTCCTGTTGTTCTGATGAAAACTGAATCTGAAGTTGTCTCAGTTACCGACTATCAGATGGAAGAATACACACTCTGGCCACTTTGTAAGGTACACCATAATTATATCAGGTTTTGCCTTTGGGTTCAACAAGGTCTTGGAAACAATCCACATCTTGGTCCACATTGACTTGGAAGAATTATTGCTGCAGAATTTTACAAATTGTAAGAGGGAGGAGAGAACTTTCTACTGCATCTAATGTACTTAGTGGCCATATGGAGCTCATACAACCCCACTTCAAAAATACGGAACTGTCTCTTTAAGGTACACTGCTGTTGGCATGTACAGTTATTACACATAACTGCAGTTTTGTTTCTCTTTAGAAGTATTGTTCTGCTTTTATTTGATAGTGGAGAGAGATGTAGTGGACACACCTCAAATGGGCTACTGAAGCACAATAGGGATGTGCTGGTCTTTTACAATTCCACCAAAGCAGCACCCCATTGTGTGAATTTTGTGTAAAAAAAAAAAGCCTCTTAAAGGATAAGTTCGGTTTCTACAGCTTTCACATTGTTTATAGAATGAAGTAGAACAATATACTCACCCAGAAGGCTTTCCTGTTCCAAACAGTGCTTCAGGAGATATTTAGATCCAAAATCGAGCGGCGGACATCCGTATAATGGTAGCACACGGGGCATGTTAGCGCCGCTCCTAAAACTGCATTAATCGTCCAAAAAGGCAAGCGCTCTTCTTCTTCAGTTCAGAGGTCAGCACAGTCACACAAAATGTCTGGAGCAACGCAGACTGTAATGGAGGAGTAGCGTGAGCGGACCATGATGAAATATTGGTGAAACTAATGAGTTTTTGGACGATTAATGCAGTTTTACAAAGTGACATTTATGAATTAAAACTGACAGAAGAAGAAATATCAGCAGGCAGATTGAATGCACACAAGGGTAAGAACACTTAGCCATTCACAGGCGTGTAAAATAGTGACAAACATAGAGACTTCCTAGAGGGAAAACCACAGCACAAATTTTTCACCCATTCATACATTTGACACAAAATAATTTCACAGATTTCTGCTCTGAAAACTCACACAATAACACAAACTAACTGTGACCACTAGGGATGTATTCCGCAGACCGGTACTGTAATGTACCGGTCCCTAATTGGGTCGGTACCCGAATACCGTTAAGAATCTGGAAAAACGCTACTGTTATTGGCACTTGAGCGTCTCTTCAACTGTCACGTAGTTGTGACACTACCGCCGTCGACATAAAGCTAAAGGAGTGCGGGCTGTTTGATTGCTATAGCAACACGAGTAAAGTTAGCAGCCCGGCTAACACAAAAGACTGCAGCACCGTGGTGGCGGCACCCTCTTTTGTTTCTGCTATGTCAAGTCACGGTAAGTTTTTTGTCTAGTTTGTAGTCATTAAGGCTGTCACTTTTCCTAAGAATCAAAGTCGAGACTCTATTATCTGCCCCATCAGTAAAGACCCTGCCAAACAACACAGTCACACGGGGTTAAACTCTTGACGAAGCGCGGCTGCACTCGGCCGTAAAACTTGGATGAAAAGCCGACGTCTGAGCCCACAAATAAGTGGAGGACGAGTGACTAAACTGCATTTCACATAACACACAGCCTGGTCTTTCATTTTAAGTTTGCCATCAATGGTGCAGAAGCAAAACTACTCCCACACAGCTCTCCTCAGATGATTCGGAGCTGTTAATGTCCGCTTGGAGCGGAAACTCTTTGTTTACTGAGGTCAGGAGAGCACCGGATGTGTCTGAGGGTCAAGCTGCGCTCACAGCGCTCTCTGTTGTTGTCCACTGCTCCAGGCGCCCTGATGTGCCTCTACACTCAGTATTTTACATTCGAATATTTATTTATTGCCTCTGAGAAGCATTCATAATGCATTACTTCTATCCTGTTGAAGCTTTCAATGTCTTGTAAAGTATTTATTTTTTACACAAAATTACGTGTTGTAGTATCAATAACAGTATCGATAAGTATCGATATCGATAAGGAGTATCTGTATCTGTATCAGTATCAATAAAATCATAGCTATATACATCCCAAGTGACCACCTACCGCAGTGCACCACACCTGTCATGTCAGCTTGCTCTCCTTTAAGGTGCAGCACTGCTGTGAGCCCTTTCAGTCTCTTCACTAACTATTGTCCAGTAAAGCTCAGGAACGCATCTATATGAACCTTCACAGTGAATTGTTTGGCTGTTTTTATGGAGAGTTGTTAAAAGCCACTTTCCCCATGAATGTTCTCAATATTGCAATAAATTAATCCAAACATCCTGAACTCTGTTATTTCCGCCTGATAAATCCCATTAAAGATATTGGTGCTGTTTTAATAAACTAAGTTTATCAGATATCACAATACAAACAGTGTAAAGACGTATTATTCACGTTTTTATCTGTGTAATGGAGACACCAAGTGCTCTCTCTTTGTATATTATTTACAATGTCTGAAGAGGCAAAATCAGCTTGAACCTTTTACTTTTTCTAAAATAAGGTTGCATTTTTTTTTAAACAACCATCTTTACACACAGTATTAACCTCTGATTATGTTCTGGCCCTCTATGAAGTGACTTGTGTCAGCCAAACTTAATTGCCAACCCTGGTCTGGACAAATAACCAAATATCGATATAAGCAATACTGTTAAAACTGGTATGTCTCTTTTTGAAAATCTATTGATATTTCTGATTTAAACAGCAAACATATCAATTAACCAGAAGACTGAGACAGTGACACACTTGGCAAAGGTGGATTGATCGCCTGCTGGCGAATGCAGGTTAAGGCTTGGACCACACGTATATAGATATTTTTTTGACTGGATATCTTTGTCCTCGTTTAAAAAAAAAAATCTCTGTCCACACCACAGAAATATCTCTGTCCATACGAAGAGGCAAAACTGAAAACGATCGCCTCTGAAGCCTGCAATGCCATGCCTGGCCGATAAGTGACAGGTCAGTAGAATGTGAAAACCATAGAAGAAGAACATTATGAGCATGCACAGTCAAAAACAGGAAGAAGAAGCAGTCAACGGAGTAAACTGTGGATGCTTGGGAAATTCTAATAATACTGTGTGCAGCAGTGGAGTGCCTTCGATGCAACAACACTACATTCATTTGTAGAGCTGTAATGAGGGCAAAAAGTGCAAAGAACACAGAGATAGCGTGGTAAATGTTGGCTATCGTTCTTGTTGTTGGCAACCGTTGCTACAGTGACTTGTTGCTAGGCACATGACGTCATCGCGACAACACCAGCTCTGTTCAACACCGCTACACGGATCCACTCAACCGAATATTTTTTTATTTCTTCACTCTTTTATCCGTTTTAAAAAATCTCCATGTATGTGGGTGAAATCGCTGTGTTCGTGTTGTTGAGAGGCCCAATTAGACAGAAAAATATGCATTTAGGAATATATCCATATTCGTGTGGTCCAGGCCTAATGCTGCGTTCACATCGCACGCTACTTGTACTACCTTGGCGACAGTGGCAGCTGCTGGTCGGTCAAGGAGGGGAAGCCCATTTTTTTCGGCCTACATCATAAATTTGTTTATTTAAATGTAAATTCTACCCTCCTACCCTTTCAACAAAATGGTCTGTGACCCTGTCGTACCAACTTGGTGTCTCCAACCCACTCTACGCTTCCCCATCGAAGTCAGAAGACGCTCAGCGTCCGGCTGTGTTAAAGCGCTGAGACGCTGTGGGGACGAATGAGAAGGAAGTCGCACCAGTTACCTGTGATAAGTAGCTGATTCTGAACAAAAGATGAAGGTATTCTAGCGCATATTTAGTCAATGAAATGTACACACAACAGTACATATCACCACTTTTTTGGGAGACATTTTAGGGGAAGCTGAGCTTCCCTTGCGGTCTTAGAGCAATTGCCACTGCTCGGCGATCACTTTCCATGCAAAGTCAATGTACAGCTGCGATGGGGCGGGGCTAACCCTTCCGCGATGCAACAGCCGCTTTTCACACTACCACATATAGCTTGTCGCGTGATGTCAAAGTAAAAAAAGTTGATCTATTCGGACGATGTCGTGTGTGGCTGTGCAGCAACAGCCAATCAGCGGTGTGTGCGTGTGTGACGGTACCCTAGACAGACAGTTTTTCATCAGGACTACAGAGGAACAATTTACGTCTGTGTGGGAAACATTAGTTAGTGAGGACATTAGTTCCACCTAGACGGACCGAAAACATGATGATAGAAAGTGGTCAAATAAATGCCTCTAAAAGTTTTTTTAATCCTCAGTAAGTAAAGATGTCTGTAGTGTAAATATACACTCACTGGTCACTTCACTAGGGACACAGTCAAGTGCATAGTCACCTAATACATTCAGGCATGTAGACATCATCACCAAGAACTGAGCATCAGAATAAAGAGGAAGTGACTTTGAACATGGTGTTGTTGTTGGTGATACAACTATACTTAAAAATTATTGACATATCCCTTTACAACAGTCTCACGTATTATAACTCTTAATTTGTAAAATAAAACTCTAAAACATTGGACATGCCATTTAAAAGAAAAAGCTTAATGTGTAATCTTTGACAATCAAACCACAGGATTTCTCATTGTGTGGTCACCTTGTCTTACTGGTTTCCCACCAGTATAATGTCCCTGTTCCCAGCACCATGTGAGAGGGTGGAGGTATTGAGTAACAAGCAGTAATTGAGTGGGTGGAGTGTATAGAAAAGCAGGTGACTTTACCTGAAATCATTATCCACCCTGGTTTTGTGCAGCAGTACAGTATAAGCTTTATAAATGAGACCATAGTGGTCATTTAACGCCGTGTTTCCAACAGAGCAGCAGCTGTTTGTCCTGCAGAGAATCAGTTAATCTAACATCCTCTAGTGCCTCCATTATGTGAGACGAACAGGAGATAACTGATCACCTTAAAAACACCTTTAAACCTTGTTTTAGGCTTTAAAATAAGTTTAAAAAGATGCATAGCATACTACAAAAGGACTCAGAGTGAGCAGACCTCAAGCAAGCAGCTCAGTTCCAGCAGTGGCTTTTCTAAAACCCCTGTAAAGATACAACTCTGGATCATCAGATCCAGAACAGAGCCAGGATCTGGATCAAACTCAGCACATATATGGAGGCTGTTATCTGGTATCAACACAACATGTTTTGGGAACATCACTTAATATTTTGACTTTCTATGATTTTTTGAATGTTGGGGATGGGGATTTCCCATTATAAATTTAAATGATTTTTTTGTGACATCAGTCTGGATCGGATCCAGATGAAATTTGCCTTGATGATAGACATATTATCCTGTAAAATTGGAAGCGAATCTTTGTAAAAAAAAATGGCAGAGATTGATTTTATAAAAATTCCACCAAGTGTGTAGTTGTGGGATTGTTTGACATGTTGGTGATGTTTTTGCATTCAGACAATTATCTGTGTCGCCACTAAAATCAAATTGTTTCCAAGTTGGACCATGACCGTCTCCTGAAAATTTCAGAAAAAAATTGTCCAGTTGTTTTTTTGTATTAATACTAACAAGCAAGCAAACAAACAAACATACCCCAGCAAAACCATAACCTTCTTGGCTGAGTTAAAATGTTTGTCCTCAGTTCACCGTACTGAATCACAGGACTGGCCTTGTTCTGAGAGGCCGTGAATGAAGGGGCGATCAGGTGTCGGGGATGTAAAGATGGTGACGTGCAGCTGGTGGCTTCCTGTTTCCCTCGGGGAATGCTCCTCTGTGAGTCAGGAGGTGTAGTAGGAGATACAGAAGGTATTGTTGACATGAAAGGTAACAGTTTGGAGAGGAAAGGTAACACCGTTGAATCAGGTCCTTTTTTCAGCCTGACAGAGTTTGAGCTTTTCATGCCTCCATGCTGGGACGTCCAGAGCAGGAGGCAGTATGATGACAGTCCCTTCATACCTAAGCCTTACTTGTAAACATAAGATCTCAGGAATGTTTGGGTGTTTTTTGTATTTTTTAATATGAGTGCAAATGTCTGAGTCAAGGATGAACTGGACACATTTTTAAGGTTGAAGGTTAAGGTCAGTAAATGTTGCACATAAAGAAGATATCGCGATAATGTTCTACTCCTCAGTGACATAATGTACATGATATAACCCTATTTCCAATGAAGTTTGGACATTGTGCAGGGCTCCAGACTAACATTTTGCATTGGTTGCACCGGTGCACCTAAAAAAACTTTTTAAAGGTGCACCCCCACAAAAATTAGGTGCACCCTAATTTTTCATGGTGTCTCCTTTCACGCCATAAGGTCCTCAGTTTATCACTCTCCATAACTTTTATTGAACGTAATGATTTTAAAGAAGAATAAGATGTAAAGAAATACTTGTCTTTATTAGACGCAAAATTAATGTTAAAGAAAAGCAGTGTTTAAAGTGCTTCACTGAATGAAATTGATAATTTCATACTAAAACATTAAGCAGCATAAAACATTTCCAAATAAAACTGCTTAAAGCGCTTTACTGAATGGAAGCTTAACATTTCAAACTCAAACATCTCAAGCTAAAGGTGCTATGAGGAGAATCTATTGACAGTGACATTAAGACTCTGCTACCCATGAGCACATGCGGCGACTGTCTTAATGATGCGTTCCAGTAACCTTGGAACTGGGAATGACATCATCTCCGACTTATCGGCGTTCCAGTTGAAGTCTGAAAAAAACATCCCGATCTACCAGGCTATTGTTAGCTGTTGTTAGCACGCCCTGCGTTGTTGTTCACAAATATCGGAAGAATGTGATTATCACTATGGCAGCATTTTTGTAAATATAAGTCTAACAATACGATGTATACAGCTGATCTAGAGCGACACACCCCAGTCAGGAGTGCAAATAAATTGATTGTTACAGGAGCTAAATAACTGTTCACACTGGGGGCATCCATCTTCGATTGTCAACTCGGAGGTGGCGAGGTTTCACCGAGTCCCCAGTAGGAAATTCCGGCTTCGGGGAACGTTCCAGTTGCAGTTTCCGACTTGGAACTCGGAAATTCCTGCTTCTGACAACAACTGGAACGCACCAAAAGACGTGACCCAAGCCAAAGCATGTGTTTGTTGTGATGCTAATGAATGCAGCTCGGACCTTCCTCAGAACTCTGCATTGCTTTACAACTTCTTTTTTCAACAACTTACAGGATGCAAAGCGGCGAGGTAATGTATCTCTTTCTAGTTACATAGCGGTAGTTTTTGATGTGTGACAACAATAAATTTTTGGTAAACTTAGTATCGTAGTTTTGTAGCCGGCTGTATATGGCTACTAACAGCCCGGTGCTCTAAGACGTGTCTGAATAATATAAATTTGCTCTAGTTTTAATTGTCTTGTTCCTGAAGCTGAGTATCCAGGCCGGTCCAGCCCTGTCCGACCCGACCGCGAAGCTAAGGAATAGCATTTATAGATAACCTATTTTGATGCTATAAAACTCATCTTAAAGTGTGTATTTTGATCAGGCATATATCTAAAAGTGAGACTTTTTTGTAATGACTTAGAAACTCCTCACTGTCCCTTTAAATAAAATGGGTTTTTTTTCCTGGTGCACCAGTGCTCCCAAGAAAAATGTTAGGTGCACTCTCACAAAATTTCACACACAAACATTTTTATGGTTCAAAGAGAATGGTCCCCCAAACAGATAATCCTAAAATATTTTGTGCCAAAAAAAAACTGTATCGATATAAAACATACTCACAAATCTTATATCTCTTTAGAAAATGTATGGATATTTTTTTACTTACACAGCAAACACACAAAGATAGATTGATGACATGCTGGTGAATAAAGATTAATGTGGACAAAGTGCTTGATGTAAATTATAACAGAATATTTATGTGTTAGTAGACATGTTGGTGCAGGATAGTGTAGAAGGACAAATATCACCCAGCTACTACTGGTGCCTGTAGTTTGATCCCTGGGTTGTCCACGCTCTGTCTCTCGAAGTCTGCTCCTCTTTTTATCTTTCTTTCTCAGGTTCCCTAATGGACGGTAACAGGCTATTTCCACTTCCCACCTCCTCATTATCCACTTTCCTCCCTCACCTTGGCTGGTTTCCACTCTCCCCAAGAGAGAGAGAGAAAGAGAGAGAGGGAGATGAGGACGATGTGTTGAAATAAAATGACATTTTTGGCAGCGTCCTCAGCCCACTCTGTTTCCCAGTGTGTTCACGCCTCTGATTGTGAAAACGGGAGAAAAGGGAAAGATAGAAAACCCACCACCCATCCGCCCCCCTCCTCTTCGTCCTCCTTCTCTACCCGCTGATATCAGATTCAGAAAGTTTCCTTCTGCCTGTGACCACCTCACACTTCTCCTGGGATGGAGTGACATGCTGTGTTTGTGGGAGAAGGTGTGTGTGAGAGAGAGGCAGCCCCCACCGCCCTCGCCTATTAAACAGTTTCCATGGCAACATCTAAGCAGTTTAGAAGGTGTTGGGATGCCGAGCCTCAGAGGAAGTGTCATCCTTCAGCCTCATTGAGGTACCCGGACATTGCAGGAAGGCCTAAGTGAGATGGATAGGTTGCTGGAGATTTGGTGGGGGTCTGATGGAGGCATGATGGTATGTTAGAGGTTAATGGAGACTAAAAGAACATCTTATAGAGGCTTGGTGAGTGTATGATCATTCTCACTGAAAGATGGATGCAGGATTGATGGAGGTTTTATGCCATATTAAGAGCAATCTAATAAATGAGGCCTGTGGAGGAGGTTTGATGGGACCTTTGGATGGTTCAGATAGAGCCTTATAAGTGCCTTGCTTTGAGACCCTGTGGATGGCTAAGATGGAGCCCACTGACCAGGTCAGATGGAGTTTTATTTAATGTTTGGAAAAGCTGTTCAACAAGGCAGATGAAGCATTTGGATGGACTTTGAGGCAACTCTTTGAAATGGTCTATTGTGCCCTTGTATGAAGTCTGTTGGATTATTTGGACATCTAAAATAGAGCCTACGGACAAGGTTAGACAGAGCTTTGAGTTGAATTATGTAAAGCTGTTTCTCAAGGTTGACAGGGCCTTTGGAGAGGGTTCATAGAGCTTTTCTTTTATACTTATATTACAAAGTTACTCAACTAAAGACATCTGTCACTGATATAAATAAATAGAAAACTGCCGCCATCTTAAATTTGAGTCGTTACTAATATCATTTTTCAAGAGTCGCCCTAAGAGAGTATATGTGCCAAATTTCATGGCTGCATCTCCATTTGAACTATTGAAATAATGAGCATTTTACAGAAACGGTGGCCATCTTGAAAACGACTGCCATCTTGAATAACTGCCGCCGTCTTAAATTTTGGAGTGTCTAATGTCATTTTTCAAAAGAGTTGCCTTTAGAGAGTATTTGTACCAAATTTCATGCTTGCATCACCATTTGAACTATTCAAATAATGAGCGATTGATAGTTATGGCAGCCATCTTGAAGAAATACTGCCATCTTGAAAAATGGCCGCCATCTTAAATTTTCAAGTGTCTAACGTTATTTCTCAAAAGAGTTGCCCTTAGAGTGTATTTGTGCCAAATTTCATGCTTGCATCACCATTTGAACTGTTCAAATAACTGAAAAAATAAGTGTTTGATACTGAGGGCGGCCATCTTGAAAAATGGCCACCATCTAGAATTTTTGAGTGTCGAATGTCATTTTTCAAAAGAGTGGCCCTTAGAGAATATTCGTGCCGCATTTCATGCTTCATCCTCATGTGAACGATCTTCGGAAATATGCAATTATCTGCTGCACTATTAGATTTGTTAGATAATTTAAATGGCTTAGATGGAGTCTTCAGACCATGTTGTTTTGGGAAGCGTTTTGTGGAGCTGTTAAAGAGGGTTTATTGGACCTTTGGATCTGATGGATCCCTTGGAAGGCGTTTTTGTACACATGTGTGAGGTTGATTTGATTTTTTGGATGTGTCAGATGGAGCCTTCAGAAAGTGTTAGCTGGAATTTTGGGCACATGATTGTAGAGCTGTAAACTGCAGAGCAAACACATACCGTAAAATACCAAATAATTGCTGGGGCGTTTATTTGTTTCAATCACTGAGCAGACCAGGCAACTTTTTGGAACAGGCGTTTAATTCCTTTCCCACAAAAATCTTGCTTAGCAAAAAACGAACAGGCATGGTAAATGTAATCAAATTATTTATTTACTCCAGTATGAATATCACCCTTACAGCAAGATTACAGTACTGTAGTAATACTCTTGTCTTCTTCTTTCAACTCAGCACTCTCTAAACACTCTTAAAACTGGTAAGGAACTATCTCACCAGTAGTAAGTAGTTAAGTTAAGGTCTTACTTCTTTTCTTTTGGCTGCACCGGGTCCATGGCGATAAGCAGCAATGAACTGCCACCTGATGTGTGAAGGGAAAGTAACATGCAGCGGCAACATCTTCTTCTTTGGATTTGTGAAGCCCGAGTGTGTAAGATTCCGGCTTTTTGCGCTCTAGTGCCCTCTGTGGACGTTGAGTGTAACTGCACTGTCGTGAAACAGAGCGCCGTACACCAACGTGCATTTTGTTGACATCGAGAGGGGAGGAGAAGCTGACAGGACGTCCAGAGAGACAAATAAACCATGCGGACTGTTAAAGTACAGTCTGATAATGTTTCTTTTCAAGCGTGCACAGTCAGTTGTGAGCTCAGCGTTCGCATGTGTGTTCTGTAACTTCGACTGTAGCTCGTAGGCTGCTCCGAATAAATTACAACTGGTGTTTATTTGGAATGGGCGTCTATTCCTCAAATGTACTGCTACACTTTGCGTTTATTTGGAAACGGGTGATTAATAGGAACTCGGCGTTTATTTGGTATTTTATGGTAGATACGGATTATGGATGAGGTTTTCAGATGGTGCAATCAGACCAGTGTAGATGAAGTCTGGGGTATAATTTGGTGAAGCAGTTTATCAAGGGTGATAGAGCCATTGGGTGGGTTTTGAATGGGCTTTGAGAAAGGCCTTGGATATTCTTTTGTTGTGGACTTTGAATAAGGTTAGTTAAACATTGTTAATTGGGGGATCATGAAGATGGGGACTTAAGACCAGGTAAGATGGATTTTTTGGTGAAATCTGGTGAATCTGTTAGACAAGAATGATAAAGACTTTGGATGGGCTTTGATTACACATTTGGATGTACCCTTGGAAAAGTATGAAGTGTAATTGTATGAGATTAGTTGGATCCTTTGTATGGGTCAGATTGAGTCTTCAGTATGCTTGGATTGAGTTTTGGTGAGGCTGTTAAAATTTTGTTAAGTTGTTGAACAGGGTTGACGGAGGCTTTGAATGTGTCAGATAGAGCCCTTGGAAAGGGTTTATACTGCGTGTATTAACTTTTTCTGATCATTTAGATGGTTAAGCCTACAGGCCAATGAGATGGAGTTTTTGGGGAAAAAATTGAGAAACTGTTATACAACACTGATGCAGACTTTGGATGGACTTTAATGGAGCCTTTTATTGGAGGAGTCTTTTGTTGGGAGTTCATTGAGGTTGGTTGAATTTGATTGAACAAATCATAAGGTTTTTTGGGTCACTGAAAATAATTTGATGGAGCCTTTGGTCAATGTTTTCAGAGCCTTTGTACAGAGTGGAGATCAGAGTCTAATGTTGCCTTCAGATAGAAGTTTCAAGAGCCTGGATTGAATTTATGTAACCATGAGCAGAGTTTTAACAAGCCATTAATGACATTTTTAACCTGAAGACGTTTTATGATGTCCTTAAATATGAGTTTAATGTAACTCCTGAGTGGTGATTGGAGCCTTAATGCAACACGTGAACAGAATTGAACCTTTGGGTTGGATATGATCTTGTTTTTGGATGAGATCTGACGGAGCCAGATTATGGGCTTTCATGAGGTCTATGGATGTGGTTTGATGAGGACTATGGATGAGGTCTAATCAAATATTTGGATGAAAATTGTAGATTCTTTAGAAAAAGACAATTAAATGTACACTTGTTTTATGAGGTCCTCATGAGTGTTAGGGGCCACAGGCTGCCTGCTTTGAAGAATACAGTCTGTGTACCTTGGCCATGCAGACATAATCACTCATCTACCAGCATCCCAGTAACCTCATAATAAAAGTGTTTACGAAGCACTGCTTGTTTAAACCTCATTACAATCAAACATATCACGCGTGGTTGCTCATCACAACAGCTAAAACCACACCACATGTAACAAATCTGCATACACAGCTAATATTTACCATAATAGTAATCACTACAGTGCATTCATTTCCATATGCCTGAGCGTCTGAGTGTGTGAGTGTGTGAGTGAGGGAGACGGAGTGTGTAAACAGCGGATGAGTCTGCACACATCACAGACAAAAGACGCCCAAAACACTGACAGGTCCAGTAATTGCATTCAGTGGGTCATAAAATTGCACAAATTGCATCATTCTTGCCCCAATGACAGGGGAGGCGGCAAGGGGATGCAGTCCGGCCGGGGTTTGGATGCTTGCCGCGTTCCATTGCAGTTTCTCTTAATTAAAAACCAAGGGGCGTTGTGTGCATAGCGATGCGTCACCTCGGCTTTGGCCTTCACCAGAAGCCCACTGCATGAGGAGTTTCGTCAGGATATTTACTTTTCTCTGGCATGTTTTCACCTCTAACCTCTGACGCAAAGGCTCTGCTAATTGCCTGCATCCTCTTCTGTGTAAATACGGTGAACACACACGGGTGTTTACATTACAGCATCATTTTGTACAAGCACTTCCTTAGAAAGACACACTGTGTGAATGTTTGTGCTCCGAGGGAGATATGGAAACTGAATGAAATCCCAATTACCCACTCCAAGAGCTCAGTCCCATTAAAGAAAGTCCATTAAAAAAAATGTTTGTTTGCTTCTTCAGCTTAGCATCATCTTTCAAGTTATACAACATATTCAGCATGGAACAAGAGTGCTGTATTGATTCTTATATTGATCAAAGAATCTCTTCACTCAGAGTCTTTTAGTGATTTTTCTATGCAAGAGTGAACAATAACACTCTGCAGCAAAAACAATGATCTGCATTTGAAGTATAATGGCCCTTTTCCATTAGCCCTACTCTACTCTACTCTACTCTACCCAGCTCTACTCTACTCACCTTGTGCTGCTTTTCCATTAGCCCCAGTCGCCTGCCCAACGGCGTGCAGTGTCGCTCATTTTGAGCGCCACACAACAATCTGTGGCTTTTTGTCACAAACCTAGTAAAAAAGGAAAGCAGAAGAAGGCTGCAGGTGGTAAGAAGAAATACCCCCTGAGAAGCACAAGAGAGTTTTGGAAGCTATACAACAGAATGAAGCCGAGGATGAGAGCAATCGAGCTGCAAAGAAAAGACATATGAGGGTAAGCTAATGGTAGCTACCGCTAGAATGCTAGGTCGTCACACTCATGACTCATCGATGACGACATTGTCTGACCAAGAAGTAGCCGGCAGTAGGTGATGTCATCTTTTAGTATCGACTCAGCTCGCTTAGAACCATAGCGGAGTAGGTACTAAAACCAGCTTGTTTTAGGAGGTACCAGGCCAGTGGAAACACGCTGCAAATCGAGTAGGGCCAAGGCATGCTAGTGGAAAAAGGCCATAAGTGGTTACCCAGTTAAAAATATGCTATTAAATCTTACAAGTCATGGACTCTCCATTTCCGCTGTGCTCAAATATGTAGTTAGGTTTTAAATTTGGGCCAAAATACTAAATCACGCCCTGATTATTGATCTTTCGTAAGTTTGACTGAAGCTTCGCAGTTAACATTTCAGGTCATGTGAATATATCTGCCTCCTGTTGCTGAATAACTGAAATAACTTCAGACTCCTGCTACATTAGATCCACAGGAGACATGAGAACTCTTGATAAGTTGTTGAAGTTTAAGACAGGCTGATAACATTAAAAAACAGTACGTTAAATACAGTTTTTTCTGTTCTTTTCTTGTTATCTGAACTGTCAGCCTGCTCGTGTGATGTTTTCTGCATTAAAAAATTAAACAAATGTAGACAACATGCAGTCCATATCCTACTGACTCTACATTTTTATGTCTCTAACACATATGAACAACATTCCAAAAAAAAAATCTCAAACAAAAGATCATTTTTTACACTTCTGTGAAACATACATCTGAGGTGAGCATTACATTGCTGCTGTTATGATTCTCAATTAGTCAGAGCTTCCTGGCATCATTATTTCCTCTGCATGTATGTGGAACAAAATAATTATGATTAATGATAGTGGGAGCACTGATTATCCTCGGGTTATTCTTCACAGTGATTATGGTGCTTCAGTGACGCAGACATCAGCAGTAAAGAGGTCGGAATAAAAAAAACTCTTCAGACCATCTTTATGAAGCCGTTTGTCTCTGTAATCATGGCGTATTGTGTTTCAGGGATGATACTATCAGTCCATAAAGTCTGTCTGATGAATATTCATTTCCTATCATCAGCTCAAAGGGGGAACATAGGAAACAAGTTTTAAACATTTCTACATATTACCAAAAACTGATATTAAGGAGTTTTTACGATGGAAAATGTTGTAAAAGTTATATGCACTTTTTTAGCAAACATTTTGTGTCCACATTAATAATTACCTTTTAACAAAAAAGCAATTGTGTCAGTCCTGAAGCGGAACAATTCAAACTTCCTCACTGCTGCAAACCAAAAGCTTAAACTTGAAGATGGGTTGACATTTAGGTGTTGCAGTAATAAATCAAATACAACTGAATCATTTGGAGTCAAACAAGTGAATCAGTACAAGGATTGGCAAATCAGGTGAATGGATGAGCAGATGGTTGAATTGTAGATGTGAGAAGGACAGACAGACAAATGAACAGACAGATGGATGGATTGGAATGAGAATGAAGACAGATTGAAGGACGAGCGGGGGATAGACAAAGGCATGGATGAATGAATGGATAAAAAAAGACACATTAAAGAATAGATAGATAGATAGATAGATAGATAGATAGATAGATAGATAGATAGATAGATAGATAGATAGATAGATAGATAGATCTAGGAGAAAAGACAAACATATTTTATGAGTGTGTGGACAGATGAATGGATTTAAGGATGAAATTTAACAACCCTATTGGCCAAACTCCTGAAGGGTCTGGAGGCTGATATGGACCTCCCCTGCCTTATGCTACGGCCACACCGGACGCGAATTCGCCTGGACGCGCGTCGAGATTACATACAAAGTCTATGCAAACAGGCGTCTTGACGCAAATTTCGGCGGCGCGTTGCGGCGGACGGCTGCCAAGGCGCGTCCGAGCGTTGACGCTTGGCGCGCTACGCGCTTGAGCGCCGAGGCGCTTTTGACGCCAAACGCCGACGCCGAAGGAAAAATATTGAACTTTCGACGCCAGTTTGCGCGCCGCAGCCAATCCGCGATGACATTCCCCGACGTCATTGATTTGATGACGGGACGCTCATGCCCCTGCTCCCGCCAAGCCCCTCTCAAAGATGGAGGAGAGGTTTATCGGCACTGTTTGCTATCATTCGGAGCTATACTATTCGGCGTGTATACTCTACAGAGACCGGAACAAAAAGGAGCAGGCTTGGGTGAAAGTCGCCGAGGAGACAGGTTTGATTTAATGATGTGTGACGCCCCGGCCTCCTGCTCCTGCTTAAACCCCTCTCAAAGATGGAGGAGAGGTTTATCTGCGCTGTTTGCTATCATCCGGAGCTAAACTACTCGGCGTGTGTCCTCTACAGAGACTGGAACAAAAGGAGCAGGCTTGGGTGAAAGTCGCTGAGGAGACAGGTTTTGAAGGTAAGTTCTGTAAATATTCGTTTCCAGCTGGATTTGCCTGCACGGATCATCACTGAGTCCGACCGGCTCCGGCTCTCTACTGCGCATGCGCCTGGACGCGCGTCGTCCCACAGCTTGTCAAAATGTCCAGCGTCCAGCTTCGGGCGTTAAGCGCGGCGCGTTACAGGCTTTACGCGCGTTAAAATTCGCCAATTCGCGTCCGGTGTGGCCGTAGCATTACACCGGTACCTGCACTGGTTCCTTGAAGCATGCCAGAAGGCCCCACACACAAGACTAGCTCTTTCTCCCCCCATCTACAAAAATATTCATCATTTCTTCCAATTTGAAGGCTCTATAGCCCACAAAATGCATTACCTTGTTGATTAGGCAGGTTATCTGATGATCTAAACAACCCCCCCCCCTTTACCCCTTTATTATTTTATTTTATTCATTTATGTATTTATTTTTTATTTTACTTTTTTTTTTATTTTATTTTTTTTTTACTTTTTATGTTTGTACTATTTATCCCAGTTTCCTATTTGACCAGGTTCCTCTTGTTGGTTCCTCTGTCCTGACATGTCTCCATTCTTCCCACCTTCAAGCAACCTATCCTCAAATTTGGGAATACTTGCACGCACTTGCACACACACACACACACACACACACACGCATATTGAACATCTCCACTTCAACACATAATTCCACAACCTGTCAAAAGTCCCTGTGTGACTTGGTTAAGTCTTGCCTTGCTTTTTTTAATATGTACACAATTTGTCTTGTCTCTTTCACAGTATAATGGTTGTTTCTGTCATATCTGTCTCCCTGTCAAATGTCTTGTATTGCACTGCAGCATCCAAAATAAAAAAAAGGATGAAAGGATGGATGAATGATAAAAAAAAGTTTAAGGATGTCTTGACGAATGGATGAATAGATGGAAAGATTGGTTAACAGATGGGAGGATAACATTCTAGACAGGTTTTTATTATGCGTTTTTCATATTTTCAGTCTTTTGTTGCTCGTGTCAGCTTTTTCTGAACTTGTAACAGGCATCAAATTTCAATTGACTTCTAAGAACAATGAAGTTTAATTTCTGGTCTTTGACGTGTGTTTTAATTCAACAAAGACCGAAAAGGACCCACAAAATCATTGTATTAAGTTGTGATCTACATTTTATATAACTTCATTGGAACTGTGGTTTGTAAACCGGTTCACGCATAGAGAGATGTCTCTATTACATTCTTCACCTACAGCCCTGATGTCCACTTTATGGACGTGATTCCTTCACAGCTGACAGCAGTCGTCTTTTCAGGGCCTCAATGAATAAATTAGCCTCCCATCATAACAGCTGCAGCGGCAGAAAGACTCTTTTTAACATCAATTGACAATTAACAAAGACTTTATAACAGGCTACTATTTTCCTTCGAAAGAACAGAGCTCAGACGCCTTTCTCTGCCGCGCTGCAGATAACGTGAAAACAAACGCAGAGCGGCAGAACAAAAGCATTCGCTCCGTTTTATTCAGTGAAGAAGACAAAAGAGTTATTGACAGGCTGAGACAAACAGTCTGGGTTTTACCGGCGCAGACACGACTCCACATTTCCAACCAAAAAGTGAACACTGTGGGCAAGACGCCTCTGGCATCCATCTGCTTCCTCATGAATTTATCTAATATTGCAGGATTCAGAGGTAATGAAAGCCCCGGCTGTGTTCGTGCAAAGGACGCACTCTGGGGAGGGAATCACAACAACCTTGTTCGGAGCAATTTGTCTCCATTAAAATAAAATCTAAAAAATCGTCTCAACAGGAGCCGCTGTGAATTAATCAAACCGTGATCGAACATCCTTCATGCCAGACGCCCACGTGCGTTTTGTCATTCCTCACAGCCGTTTAATAAAAAAAAAAAAGGCTCCTCTGCAACCTTTGAGAGTTGCGATTTCCATGGCAACCACATGTACCGTGGCCATAAGGTTTCTGAATGCGGCCCGGGTTTTCAGCGAGGGCCGCTGTGAAGAGTGGCAGAGGACACGCGTGTAAGGAGAACAACACGCTTAATTTTGGAGGCAGATTGCATGAACATGAAAGAAAAACAAGGGAACAGGAAAAATACGTTTATAATCAGGTTGTTTTGTATGATCCCTGTCTGGGAGTCTTATTTCCTAAAGGCTGTAAATGCTCTGAATTTGAATCTTCCTCTGATGCTACAACTTACATAAAAGACTGATTGGTTGAATTTAAATGTAGCAGAGACAGATGTGTCCAAGGAAAGAGCAAACATATGGTTGATGGTATCACTCACCAAAAGGCAGATCAGACTCACTTGTTTTAATCAGCTGATTAACGATGACATTATGGAAAAAAAGATCTCCTGCAACTGGAAGCTGCTGTTCCTGTATGCAGAGTAGCAGTATTGTGTGGTGGCAGCCCTGGTACCATTTCCAAGCTTAGGACATTTGTCATTCATGTCCCAGGAACAAAACACAAGACCAGTCTCTCACTCTTGCTTCACTGAGGATGTGTGCACTTCTCCCCATGAGTGTGGATTTTGGCACATTATCTGGGGCGCTACACCACACACTCAGCTATGTTGCTCATTGCATGAATGCACAATCTTTGCAAGTTATACCTCATTGTAAAGGCTAAAATCAGGCTTTCCAACGACATAAAATACAAAACCAAATGGTGTTTCTGAAGGGGACAAATAATCAACCAATTCAAACTTATTTGGGAGAGAAAATTTAATATAATATTTGTATTAAATAGGGAAGAGTTTTTGATGTCATTGTTTTGATTTTAGTGTTGTTGAGATGTATTGTACAGATGCACAACATTCAAGTAATGATACTGATATTAGTAGTTAATAGCTCAAAATTGGTTAACTGTCAATGGCCAGTTAAAAGCAATTTCCTGATCTTGATTAAGCTTATAACTGCTGTAACAACAATACGTCTGAATGTACCATAATGTCTCACTTTTGAATGCAGAATGTCTTCATTCAGAAAAAAATCACTTTCTGGGGCAGGCAGGGAGAGGAGGGGTTGGTGGACCCCCACTCGACCTGTTTTCCCCCAGTTTTAATGCACCACATTACACTTAGCTGCACTTAGTCACGGTGAAGGGATAATGTGATGTGTCATGTCTGGGAACAAGTTACAGAATAACGGGGGGGGGGGGGGGGGGGGATTGGTGGTATAGGGTTTGTCACTAGCAGTGGCGGCTGCTGGTCAGTCAGGGAGGGGAAGCTCATTTTTTTTCTGGCCTACATCATAAATTTATTTATTTATGTAAATGATCTGTGACCCTGTTGTACCAACTAGGTGTTTTTTCCTGGGATTTTATTCCCCAAAACCCACTTTTGACCAGACAACACATTTTATTTGTGACAGCACTTCCAGTGAGCCAGCTCACCTTGTCATACCAGGAATGCTGAAAAGACCTGATACTTTTCCCCACCTTTTGAACTAAATCAATCTTAGGAGTTGATCTGCCCTGCTGTTTGACTCTAATTTTCTCTTTGTAAGGAAGACTATCAAATGGCCTCGCCAAAATCTGGTCTACAACATTCATACTATCTGCCATGATGTGCAGCTTGCCAGCAGCTGGAGCTGCTACGTGAGACCACTGTTTGACAGGCTGTGAGTGTGAGTGAGAGGGAGAGAAGCTCCCCAGCCACAGCTGCTCGTTGGTGAAAAGAAAAGGTGGCAGGAGAGAATCTTCAAACACAACGCTAGTCGTTTTTAAGAAAGATAAAGTCGCTGGTGACCGATAAATCCTCAGAATCAGTCCAGAACAACTGAATGTAAAACTTAGAAGATACCCCGGTGAAGGGTGAGCCTTCAAGATCGCTGATTGGCTCATTTCACTGTCAATCAAAAAAGGATTCGGCCTCAGACAGATCATCCAATCATCATGCAGAAGCTGAGCGTCCAGGCCAGCCCACTGCCTCATGGACCCCCATCGGACGCTCAGCGTCCGATGGGCGGGACAAAGCCCTGCGTTTATCCAATGACCGTCCAGTTTCTACAGTGGAACAACCCACTCTATATGTAACCGCTGAAGTCTGAAGACGCTCAGCGTCCGGCTGTGTTGAAGCGCTGGGACGCTGCGGGGTTGACTGAGAAGGAAGTCACGCCAGTTACCTATGATAAGTAGCTGATTCTGAACAAAAGATGAAGGTATTCTAGCGCATATTTAGTCAATGAAATGTACACACAGCAGTACATATCACCACTTTTTTGGGGGACATATTAGGGGAAGCTGAGCTTCCCTTGCAGTCTTAGAGCAATCGCCACTGGTCACTAGCATAGGCTTGGTACAGCTGTGGGGGTCGGGCCTCACTGGCTATGACTTTGGGGGGGGGGGGATGCCGGTGGCTTTTGGGGTGCAGCTGGGCTCTGGTGCCTGTGGGTGGGGGCCTGGCGCTGTCCCTGGGGGGCGGGTGGGCCCCACTGGGTCAAGTGTCCCTTGGTAGGCTGTGGTGCGGGATCCATCAGCCTGTTGCTCGCTGGGGGCCTTGGCATGGTGGGCTGCCTGTGGGACCCCACTGCTACACGCCCACATCCCGCCCCACCTGGCCTGGCTGGGACCAGACCCCT
The DNA here is from genome assembly GCA_036419115.1 of Scarus forsteni. Taxonomy (NCBI): domain Eukaryota; kingdom Metazoa; phylum Chordata; class Actinopteri; order Labriformes; family Labridae; genus Scarus; species Scarus forsteni. The sequence continues at coordinate 39,052,344 of JAZDUH010000341.1, forward strand.
GCCCACTGGGGAGGGGTCTGGTCCTTGGGGATTTGGCTCCCAGGGGGCTTGGGGTCTCCAACCTGTGGGGGTTGCTGGGTGCTGGGGTGGCTTGGGGCCGGGTGGTCGGGGAGGGCGGGTGCTGTCTGCGGGGGTCTGCCGCTCTGGGCCCTGGGTGCTGCCCTTGGTGTCGGTGGGGAGGCGGGTCTGTGCCCCCTTGGGTCCTAGGGCTGTCCCTGGGCCTGGTAGTTTGGGGACCGTGTGGGGGGTCTCGGGTGCCTTGGTGGCCCAGGGGACGTCTGTGGCCCTGTTTTCCCTGGGCTTGGGCAACTACTTGGGTATTCAGTGACCACCTCACATGCATGCGTATACAGATACTCAAGCTCCTGTCGAGACTAACTAAGAGACATGATAGATCCCGTCAGAACATGCTGAGTCGGGTACTCTTACACATCCTCTCACATCCTGTGATTCATGCCACTCCATCTCTTATCCATGTAGGCCCACACTCCCCCTACTATCAATACCCCACATTTCCGGTGTCCCTGGTTTCTTACAGCCTTTACTTCCTGTATGGACTTAAATCAGCACAGCACTTAAGCGGCTATCTCAAATCAATAACAGTAGACCTTTGTCCTCCCTTCCGTTTGTCTCGTTTCGTCCTGTCTGTCACTATTTCCCCTTCTTTCACACTGTGGTGAGGCACGGCCCTCCCCTTCAGCTCACATCAGGGGTTAAATAAAGTTTAAAACGATGGAGTAGCCTACAGGGAGGGCTGGTGATGGTCACTATAGCAGTTAATCATATTCACATATCTCTGGCTGCTAGAAAAAAACTGCATTGGTCTTTTCAACGCTGTCATCTGACACAGTGCTCAGCAGAAAAGATAATGCAGACAAGGGGGAAAAAAAGAAAGAAAAAAGAAAAATCACTTTCACATAACCCTAACAACAAAAAGAAACTATAAAACAAAGAGTGTGTGTTGGTTTTGATATCAGTATTGGTGATATTAAGTTCTGAAATACTGCCGTATTGAATATTGTCATACATCAATATCATACATCTTTTTTAAGTCTCATTGTATCATTTGATTAGTTGTTATGTTTAATTTTGTATTTATTTGGTTTGCCGACTTGTTGACTTTCTTACTTGTTGCTGTGATATTTTAATCTGTGTGCTTTTTTATTGTTGTGCTTTTTGCACTTTTGAATGAATGAATGAATGAATGTTTATTTCGAACTTAGAGTGGAAAATGTACATATGTATATCTCTAAACAAATCCAACAAAAATAAAATATAAAAGGTAAGCAAAGGCAAATAGCAATTACACCATTTTTTTCTACGATCATCGAATATCATTAATCTTTGCAAGAAAATATAACTGATTCAGTTTGAAAAGGGTGTAGGAAGAAGTAACAAACTTATCTAGTCCCACACCCATTTTCATTTGGAAAATGTCTTACTTCAATTCACCCTGAAGCCTCTTCAGGTCAGAGCCATTAACATATTTAGCAACAAATGCAACAGCAAGCTCAGACAAATTAAAGCAATAACAACAAAATTGAAAACAAAGACAATAATGACACATCACTGGATACAAATACCCCTGGTGTTAGTGTTACTGATTTTCTCTTTGTTTTTCGTTTCTATATCTGTTTGATATTTCAGTTTTAGAGATGAATTTAAACCTACCTATTGTCATAATTTCATTTCATCACTGCAGCTGTGCCATAATTTAACTCCTTTATCTGAGACATGGGGAAGTTTCATATTTGTTCTCACTGGTTGTTTTTTTAACATAAAATGTCCTCGATGATGATGTTTGTCATCTCTCAGCTGCAAAAACCTTGGGATTCTGTTTGGTAGCATATGATTTTTAACTTTATACATAATTTGATTGTTTTATAATCAACCAGGTCCTTAAATTTTAATGCATTAAGTTCAATGAAGAGTTGGTTTGTTAGTTCTCTGTATTTGGTTTTGTTTATGATACGTATTACTCTTTCCTGTAGGATGAAGATCGGCTCTGTGTTTGCTTTGTATGTGTTCCCCCACACCTCAACACAGTAATTCATGTATGGGAGTATGAAGGAGCAGTACAAAATGTACAACAAAGATTTATTTAGGAATTATTGGACTTTATATAAAATTGCAATTGACTTTGATATTTTTCCTTTAATGTAGTTAATGTGTGATTTCCCGCCCAGTTTCTCATCTATCATCACACCAAGAAATTTAATTTCGGATACTCTTTCGATTTCTATATAATTTGTTACAAGCTTTTTGGTTGAGCAAATTGGACGGTTCCCAAATATAATATATTTAGTTTTACTTTAGGGCCATCATTGAAAAAAACATCCATGCTGTCTTGAGATATTAAGAAGGGATGCAGGATATTGGAATTTTGCTGATATCTAATAATTCTGAACTCATTTTTAATCACAATGATTTTGCTGTCTTACCCACAAAGTCTCTACTTGACAATAATGGAAATTTTGCTTTCAGTGTGTCAGATTATTTGTGTAAGGAGCAGATCAAAAAGAATAAAAACAAAATGTAACTCTTGCATAAAATAAACTCTTGATATTTAAATGAACCCACAGTGAAGCGCTATGGTACAGTTGTGCATTTTGTTGATCCAGCCATAATGGGAAATATACATCTGTTATGTGTGGACAATATTTCGGCTGTAAATACTGGCAAAATGTCAATATCAGCAGAAAAAAACAACACGTGGTTCAAACTCAAAAAACCTACCTTTTTAAACTTGCTATTACTTGAACTACCTTTTAATGTTCATTCTACTTACAGCCCACTTTTTAATTTTTTTTTTTTTTACTTTTTATCTTTGCAATATTTCTTTATTTTATGATCTATTTTTCTATTTATTTCTTATTTTTTTGACTTCATTTTAATTTATTATTTTTGCTTATTATTTTTTTTAAATTCTTTTTCATATTTTATTTAATGATATATTCAATTTTACACTTTTAACCTTACCTCCAGTGTTTTCTCATTTTTAAACCTTTTAGATGGCGTTTCCTCAGTACGCACTACATCAGTGTGCTTTAGTATAGTCTTTTATTTATGATGCTTTTTATCAACTCTGTGTATGGATTGATGTGTGGGTGGGTTCAAGGGCTGGGTGAAGTGGGTTTGGTCATAAATCCTTCATTTAATTCATCTGTCTGTTTGTAAAGCACTTTGTGCTGCATTCTTCTTGTATGAAAAGTGCTATATAAATAAAGTTTGATTTGAATAACCATAACCTTGACCTCTAAAGTCCCATCACTGACTTGCATTAGTTATTAAGATTTAAGAAAAAGAAGTGAATTTAATTATATGTCTGTTTAATCCAACAGAAATGTCTCTTTGAGTTTTTTTTAATGCTTCTTGAGTTTTTTCAAATTACCGCAGAGCTTCGAGAACAGAGGCATATTCAGAGACTGATTCAGATTTTCATAATAACTTGTTTGTCCCAGCTCTAAATAAAGCTGACTGTCGAGCGTCACAGTGAACGTCTAAGCCCAGAAGTCATTTCAGAGAACAAACACGAAGCTTGTGTTTGGGCATCAGAATAATTTCATATTTATCTTCATGTCAGAAATTCTGATGAATCAAAACACAGAAATCCCATGTGAAGTTAGCACTTTGATTTGATTACTATGGATTAGTGGATGGGTAAATTTAAGCAAACATGAATGTTCTCCCATAGAGGCGGGCTTCAATCAATATTCAGGGAGCAGGAATGCTCTTATAAATGGATTAAACCCACAGAGGAGGAGGGGAGGAGGCCAAAGATCGGCTCTGTAAACTGATTATAAAACGTCACTCAGAGGAGACACAGGATCCACCACGACTACAAATACAATCAGACAGCAGGAAACAAGAAAACAAAGACAAAACATCATCTTTTTAAGAATCGAGGATCAATCAGACTACAGACAGAAGCATGCAAACACCACATGATGTTTCTAAATGCTGAAGCACTCCGATCTATCTCATCACCTCTGAAAGTAAAACATGAAGGACACATCACAGCAACACAGTTAACAAATATCTTTTTTTTTAGCTGTCATCTTGAATTATAGAAGTAATAAGGTATCTCAAATGACTTATTTTACTTTAAGCAGAGTACACACAATCTGACAATCAAGCCAACTTTTAGCTCCAATCTCAGCTCCTGATCAAACCTGACAAAGGTCTGATTATCTGGATGTCCTAAAGATTATCTCACCTGATTATCCTGTGGCATGAGGTGTGTTCAGAGATATATTATCCTCTCTGAAGAGGATCAGGTCCACCCCAACTTGAAATCATAAAAGTTAAACATGCTCAATATTTATGGCCAGAAGTGCTGATGAGTGTGGAGAACACGTGTTTAGTCACATTGGCCAGACCAAAGCCAATCAAGGAGCAAGCTGGCTGAAGCAGGAAGCAAATGCAGCCATGGCAACAAGATTTAAGGGGAATCATGAAGTTAGACAGACCTCAAAATGGAGGCCTAACTTATTGATTTGTTAAAAAAACACAAGCGTCTAAACAAGGTAACCCATAAATTATACATAACAAACTGACACCACCAAGGATGTTACATGAAGCTAGCTATATTTAGCCTCCTGATGCTGTCCTCCATGTTTGTTTACACTGAAGTTGCATGAATTCAGGAGCTCTGAGAGAAGAGGTGCGGCCTTCTTGGTAAATGTATCAGTTGTTTTTTGTTGTCCTGAATATATCTCTCTCTTTGTGGATCACCACACACAACAGGAACAAAGTAATAAATCTGTAATTGTCTGTCTTCATGTGTGGCTCTCTCACTGTTTCAACATCAGTTAAGATTTTAAAACTCTTTGTTGTTTGTTACAGGCCTTAGTTTCTTCTATAACGACAAGAAATCCCATTTTTTCCTGGACTCTCAGCACTACCTGAAGACAAATACCATCCCAACTGTAACACATTTGCTTCTTAGGGCTCTAATTTCGTAGACCAGGCGCAAGCGCAGGCGCACCTGCCTGCGCCGGCCTTCGCTGCGCGGACTGGGTGTGACCTGCGCACTTTGCAAGTTTCCTGCAGTGCCAAGAGAGGCGCACTCATGGCCCAGAGGGGCGCAGAGGTTCGGCCCACGCCCACGCCTCTGCCTCTACGCGCAAATGTCAGAGTAGGAGGAGAATAGACGTGAGTGGGATTTTCACAGCCGATCGCTGTCTTCACCAATCAAATGAGCGCCTCTCCTTGCCTTTAAATGCGCTGCGGCTGAGGCGCAGCGTCTGATTGGTCTGAATGATCCCCGCTGCTGGAGACGGTCAGAGCTGCTGTCATCCAGCAGGAGAATAGCGCGTCACCGTGTGGGCCAGCTCCCGGGACAGATGTAATCTGTTCCTTTGTCATTAATAGTAGTAAAAAAAATAAGAGACAGTTTCACACCCGCTGGCTTATCCATTCATAATACTTGTGATCCACCTGCATTCCTGGTTTGTCATCGCCAAATAGCAGAGCCTTTAGTGATATACTGTATACTCTCCCGGTGTCTCCCCCTCATCCTCCTTGCAATGATGTACTCCATCTTTTTAGATCACGTAAAAAATAAAGACTAAAATAGAGGAATATGGGAAATCACGGGTAAATCCTGAGTGACAGAAATGTATTTTCTCTCCTTTTTCTTCGTCTTTTTCTCCCTCTTTTCCTTGAATTTAATGAAATAAGAGAAGCCAGATATTTACTCAGTTTCAGATGTTAAGGCTGTTTATTGTTGACTTGTAAAATGTGCATCAAACTTCCAGCTGCTGTCAGGTTAAGTTTACATGATGACAAACGGCTTTAATCCCACATCATATGTGACGGGACAATTAATATAGATACAAACGTATATGCTGGTTTGGACGGTTACATTAAATACTGATTGCTGTGATTGTTTATTGCATTAAAATGTGCCTGTCACTCTGGAAACCTGCCTCTGAGGCGTGCGCACATGTGCGCTTGTAACCAAATTACAGCTGCGGAGGGTGCGCTCCGCCCTGCGCCAAAGATAGACCAGGTTGGAGCTGGCGTGCTTTCAGCGCACTTTCTGCACTGTTTCTTGGCACGAAATTGTCACTGCGCCACTCGAATCTGTCGACACCTCCCCCAGGTGCGCCTTCAACTCCCCCTGGTGCGCCGTCACACCCATCTCTGCGCAGACGGTCTACTAAATTGTCAAATTGGCAGCGCACGGCGGTGCGCCGCACGAAATTAACACTGCGTGGGGTGCGCCAGGCTTGCGCCCCCTGTGCTGCGCCACGAAATTAGAGCCCTTGATTTTAAGTAGAGGAGACAAGGCTTCATCATAAATGTCCAGCAGATCACCTCAGAGTCAGAGTCACATCGAGTCAACATTTAACAAATCTACACCTGCTGGCTCACCCTGAAGATGTTGGAGCCACCATAGAGGACCTGCTCCTCATTCAGCTTTTGACATTCATGATTCAGCCTGAAGATTCAGTCACAGTTGAGTTATCCTCTAAATGAAGTCTAGTGGAGCCGCTTAGTTTACTAATATAATACAAAGTGCATGGTTCACTGAGATCACTTTCACATATTAAGTTCAGTGGACTCAGTTCAGTTCAGGGATGAATCACCAATACAACACTAATAACAAGAATAAATATTTGATCAGAATAAGTTGCATCATGTACACAATCACTACTTTTTCAATTATTTTCTTTGTTCCTTGTTTGGCTCAGATGGCTCTCACACATGCTGCAAACCAAAGTCTGATCGAGGTTTGAGCCGGAGCAATCTGGAGCGTCACACGTCATCAAATCAATGACGTCGGGGGGGAATGCCATCGCTGATTGGCTGCCACGGCACAGCGTCACGCAAATTTGCGTCGAAACTTAAATATTTTCAACTCGAGCGTAGAGGCATTTGACACCCCAAACGCCCCGGACGATCCATATGCGCCGTGCCAAACGCATCCAACGCGCCGAATCCGCGTCATAAACGCGTCTTTGCATTGACTTTGGATGTTATCTCAACGAGCGTCTTTGGGAATTCGCATGCAGTGTGGCCGTAGCATAAGAAATGATCTCATCGCTCCTTTATTAAAGGGATATGCGAACTTTTTTTTTGTTTTCATGTCATGCCTCACTACTGAGTCCATGACAAGCAGATAGACGCCACTTTTTTAACTGTGTGCTGTAACAAGGAAGAGATGGGCAGAGCTGACCCATAAGCTTAGCTCAAACACTGGAAGTCAGTGGGTAGTGTTAGCCTGCCTCTGCCTACTGTCATCAGATAAACTCTTCAGCAACTCTCATTTTCTAACTCTCATTTTTTAACATGTTATATTTTATAAATTATGTACTATTGGACTAAGGTGAGCTCTTAAAGTAATTTTTGAAAGTAAAAGATATATAACTGAACCACAGGGCAAATGCCCAAACCACCATGGAAGTTCTTTGTTTTGTTGACCTACTTACCAGCACATATGTTGTTGTTTGCGAATCCAGCCTCCTGTTTAGTTCTGATTGTATTTCTTTTGAAAATTACATTAAGTGCTTATCTTATAAAAAATTTACAAACATGATATGCACACTAGACTGTTTGGAGTTGCAGAAGAGCTAAGGCAGAGGCAGACCAACACTACCCCCTGACTCTCAGTGTTTGAGCTAAGCTAATAAGTGTTGGGTGATCTCTGGCCGTCCTTCCTTGTTACTGCACACACAGTCAAAAGACTGATGTCTATCTGCTTGTCATAGACTCGTGATTGAGGTCAGATATGAAAACAACAAACAAGTTGGCATAACCCTTTAAAAGGGTGGCATAACCCCTTTGTAAGGTGATGAGGACATCGTGAAAATGAAAGCTCGCTCGGTCATTATGCTGAGACACATGCTTTAAAACAAAAGTCAGCATAAGTGACTGAAATATAGTCGGATGGATGAATAGACAAACAACAACAAAACATAATGATGCCTTAGAGTAAATGACATTTCTGAAGATTTGCCTCAGATCAGGAAAAAACCTCAACAAAACCATCCATCTCTGCTCATTACTCCTCAGGACCGGCAGAATCAGGGCCAGAGGACACAATTAAGAGAGGACAGAAGAGGACCTGTCGCACTCAAATTAGAGCAAACAGAGTGACCACTAACAAACAGGAGTCAGAGTCTGTGATCATAAACAGCCTGTGCTCTCTTCAAGGAATAATGGCGGAAAACCTACCGCAGTTTGGAGTTTCTTTGGTATAACAAGACTGTGTGTGCCGTGGAGAGAAGCCAAACCATCTCCCAGATCAGGTCACGCATAGACCCCAGACCCTCTTGACTAGGCAAAGCAGGCAATACCTCTGGTCCTTGAGCTCCAACAGGCCCAAAGATATGACCATTACACACTATATTGATAAAAGTATTTGCTTGTCTGCCTTCACATACACATGACTTTGAGTTATAGCTCATTCTTAAAGGTACAGTGTGTAGAATTTGGCAGCATTTTGCCGAACAGAAATGGTGAATATAGGATATAATGTTTCTATTTGTAGGTAAAGTCTATCAAAATAAGGAGTACAATCATCCCCATAAAACATTTGTTTTATTTTTATTTAGTCAGAAAAAGCTTCAAAATTTTACATTACCGCGGGCTACGTTCATGTAGGTCGATATAACGATCCGCCATGTTGTCTACGTGTGGGTTTTGGGGACAAAAAGAGCAAAACGCGATTTTTCAATACAAGTCTGGCCTGAAATCTACCTGGATGGCATGTGGCATCTTAAAGCTATGGTCTACGATTTGGAAGCTTTGTACATATTAATAACACCGTTTATAAGACTGTTATGGTCCTATGGTCCTATCTACACAGTATAAAGACCAAAAAGAATGAAAAAAATCCATTCAGTATATCCGCTGAAAAGCTGCATACTAGCTGACCAATCAAGCCTAAGAACCTGCAACTATTAATTGGTCCGTGAGTTAGTCCACCGGAAAAGCCTAGCGCCAACTCCGGAACTGGGCCTCTCTCCCAAGACAGTCTGGCTGCAGACCACCCTCTCCTCTCCCTCTCCCTCGCCCTCACCACGCAGTACGCAGCATCTGTGCTCCACATGGTCCCGCCTCCTCTACCTCCGTGAGCAGCTAGCAGCGCATATTGAACTATCATGGAGCCGGAAAGCCTAGTGTCAACCTGAACGCTTCTCCGCTGCCCAACGGAGTTCTGCCCGCTGGTGGAGGTGGAGGCCCGTTAGCGGCTAACGGCTAACGTATCATTTCAGCCGGCCGACCTTCTTCAGCATCGCCGCTTTCGCCCTGGTTGACTTCGTAGGTAATGGCTTTGGTTTACTACAGTGCGTGAGATGCTGCCCGCTGAATAACTTCCGTTGTTATTTGTGCCTGTACGGGCTAATAACTTGTAGGGGAGCGGTTAGCCTTGTTAGCCGCTAATCGCTTGCAATTCGTAAGCTGAGCTGGGAGGACAGGCTGAGAAGATATAAATCCTCCCCACACTCGCTCCGCTTCTGGCGTGCTAGCGCCAGACCCGCATTGCCGCTGGTCCAGCTGGAAAATTTGCTACCGCTGTGTGTTATAAGGAGATGTCTGTCGTGTTTGATACTTTCAGTTGAGCTGAGCTGTTTTGGATTGAGTTTGCTACTTGAGTTTGCTACTGATATTGTGCTTGTCGCTCGTAGCTCTGTCGAGGGCTGTATGGTGATCCTGAGCTGGGAATCTTGGAACACGGAGGGGAGAGGTGAGGGAAGGAGGGGCAGGCTGCGGTTTCAAATCGTAGACCACAGCTTTAACTGACCTATAATCTATTAAAATAATTGTTACAAATAGGAATGAATCGCCACCTTGTAAGTGTTGTGAATGATGCCCTGTTAACAATCCTTTTTGGTCTTCACCAGCTCTTGTCGCTTTGTGATGTAGTGGATGGGCTCATTCCAAAATCTGAACACTAGATGCTGTAAAATGTCAATTTCTACACACTGCACCTTTAATGTAGAAGGTAACTATGATGTTGACCTTTTGCAGCTGGACAGCTTCAACTCTTTTAGGAAATCTTTTAAGCTTTAGGTGTGTTTATAGGAATTGTGGACCATTATTCCAGAAGCACATTTGTGAGGTCACACACTGATGTTGGACGAGAAGGCCTGGCTCACAGTCTCTGCTCTGATTCATCCCAAAGGTGTTCTTTTGGGTTGAGATCAGGACTCTGTGCAGGCCAGTCAAGTTTTTCCAATCCAACCTCCCTCATCCATGTCTTTATGGCGTGCTTTGTGCACTGGTGTGCAGTCATGCTGGAACAGAGGGAGCCGTCCTCAAACTTTTCCCTCAAAGTTTGAAGCATGAAATTGTCTAACATGTCTTGGTGTGCTGAAGCATTCAGAGTTCACTGGAGCTCAGGGGCCAAGCCCAACTCCTGCAAAACAAGTCCACACCATAATCCCTCCCCTATCAAACTTTACACTTGCCACAGTACAGTATTGACGAGTGTTGTTCTCCTGGAAACCTCCAAACCCAGACATTCATCGGACTGGCAGACAGAGAAGAGTCTCTCTAGAGTCCAGCATCCCCCCCCCCTCCCCCTGCTTTGCACTTGTTGATGTGAGGCTTGGCTGCAGTTGCTTGGCCATGGAAACCCATCGTTTCCAATCTCTTCCACTTTGTTGTAACACCACCAACAGTTGACTGTGGAATATTTAGTATTGAAGAAATGTCCTGACTGGCTTTGTTGCACAGGTGGCCTCCTGTCACGTTACCACGCTGGAATTCACTGAGCTCCTGAGAGTGACCTGTTCTTTCAAAGATGTTTGTAAAAGCAGTCTGCATGCCTAGCTGTTTGGATTTATACACCTGTGGACATGGAACTGAGTGGAACACCTGAATTCAATGATTTAGATGGGTGAGTTAACATTTCAGCAATATAGAATGTTTAACACAAACAGCACCAGCCTTGTGACTCTTTGCAATCACTTCTCCTCTAACAAGCTGACAACATGCAGTTACATCTTCAGGCCATTTGTTCAGTTTCCTCCAGAAAATCAGCAGGAAGCAGAGTTTGGATACAAAATGCAGAGCGTAGTCATGTTTGACCAGAAGCAGGTCAGAGTTTAAATAATACATGTGGTCTGAAGGAGCCAACCCGAGGAGAGATTCCTCTATTTTTAGCTTCAATAGGAGATGGACCCTCATAAACTTGTATTATGTGGGAGGAGAAGCAGATTGAGGCACAGAAACAGGAGGACCAATCAGGCAGTTTATGACTGAAACAGAGGAAACAAATGTATCCTTGTGAGTCACAGAAATGGCTTATACTAACCACATGTGAATAACACTGGTTGGGATCAGGGCTGCTGCAATACATCGGTACAGATGAGGACCATCTTATTGAAAAATGCAATCATCACGCTTGGCTAAAAATAGGCATACAGTGATACTATGTGACTGCCTCGTTATTGGGGACTGTTCATCCATGCTGACCAGCATCCACCTTGTGTACAGTGTGTGTTTACTGTGTGTTTCCTCCCCTGTAAGGTTGATGTCTATAAACAACAACATTGTGTGGTGTGCTCACTCTGCAGAGCATTATCCTGCATTTGTAAGCACTGACTATGTGCTGAAATACATCAGTGCAGATCCGCCTGATCTAGGGCGGCAGCCATTACATCTCCGTTTTGATCATTGCATCAATGGTTTAGATGTAAGTTTAAACCAGTATCTCTGTTGTTTAAGTCCATTATGCTCAAGAAAGCTAAGAATGCTCACCAATAAACTTCAATATAGCCAGGTTTCTGTCAATGATAATAGAGACTTCAAGAAATGTTTTCAAAAAACAACTTCCTGATCTGTAACAACTGAAACAGGAAGTTGTTTTTTGTTCTGAGGCAACAGCTGAACAAAAATTAAGAGGTGAATAAACCACTTGATCAGATACAAATACAAAATACTACAACAGAAATCAGAGACTTTTGGAAACATGTAATTTGGATTTTTTTCACACAGGTACAACATGCTTGTGAAATAATAAGACTGAATTTAGAGGTCAGAAGGAGTGGTAGATCTGTAATATGCATTTTTAAATACACAATCTCTTTTTTTGCAACGATTGCATTACTGCACAAAGAAAAAAACAAAACAACCAAATGATTAAGGTTTGATACCAAACATACATAGTACTATATCCTAAGATGGGGTTGTTCTGGGCAAGACGACAGTCTCTCCATTGGAGTTCTTAATCAGGTCTGTTTTGAAACTACCACTGATTTTAGCTGTAAAAGATACTTAATGTTTCTTTAAAAAGGGGGAAAAAACATAGAAGCTCATTATTTTGAAATATCGCTTTTCACTTTATCACTAATTATTTCAGCCAAGGGGATTTTGTTGTTGCTACAGTTTGTCTGTTAGCAACAGACATAACTCAAGATAACTCAAAAACTTTACAATGAATATTATTTAAAAAATAAATAAGGGGATGTTTTTCATGGTACAGAGAAGTAATTCGATTTGTTGGTGGCCTGAAGGTGGATGTGGATTCAGGGTTTTTGTTAACTTTGTAAGACAGGGCAGTTTTAACATTTCAATAACTTGCTACCAGTGTTGGGGAAGTTACTTTTAAAAAGTAGTGTTTGCTCGTTACTCGTTACAACTGAAAAAAGTAACTCTTTACTTTACTTAGTTACCCTCTATGAAGAGTAACTTCTCAAGTTACTTTTCCGTTACTTTTACATTGCTTGATCATGGACAGAACCCCATATCTATTCCTAAATGTGAAGGCCTACAAAAAGTTCTACTACAGAGAACATAACAGTTTTTTGTGCTCTTTATTTTACAAAATGTCACATACCCTGTGGAATGAGAACTCCTGCCCAGTGTTTCCACATTTTGCCTCTGAAATAAGCAACCAGGTCAATAAAAACAGGCCCAAAATAAGCAACTTCCAGCTATTTCCTTTCCTAATGTGATATACTTCTTTTTAAAAAGAGAAGTCTACACAAAGTGTGTTAATTTTCGTCTACATTACATTTCAATATCACAGCGCTAAGTATCTATTCAAGAAAAGACCGTTGCTTATAACAAGCAGACCTGGCAACTTTGGCTCTGGAGCATGCGCCATGTGCTTGAGTGTGTTTGGGGGCGTGCATATAGCCAGGAAACAAGGAAGTGGGCAAACTATCTACCGCAGTCGAGTTTTCCTTTATGTTAGGAGCTGGAAGATAATCAGGGGGATACACACAGACTTAAGAGCCCGAAGAAGCAACTTCACGTCTAGAAACAAGCCCAAAAAACCACAACCTGCGGCCGTGACTCACGAGATTTTCAGCCTTTAGACGCTTATAATGAGCGGACTTGGCAACGCTGCTCGTGTCTGTGCGAGCAGCTGAGAAGGCAGCTTCAGTGTCAGATCTGTCCGAGGGAAATGTAACTTCGCGCTGCATCAAAAAAGGAACTACGTTTCGTTACCAAATTTTCAACAGTAGCGCGTTACTTCACTTTTTACCCGAAAAAGTAGTTTCGTTACTGTAACGCGTTACTTTCTAACGCGTTACACACAACACTGCTTGCTACACAACATTGGAAATACCATGATGAAGGTTTGTGCTCTTGGAGTACTTCTGGTTTTGGTTTTAGTAGTGGATCAATACCAGTGGCGGCTGCTGGTCAGTCAAGAAGGGGAAGCTCATTTTTTTCCGGTCTACATCATAAATTTGTTTATTATTTAAATGTAAATTCTACCCTTCGTTCCTTTTCAAGAAAACAATCTGTGACCCTGTCATACCGACTCGGTGTCTTTTCCAGGGATTTTACCAGTGTTCTCTGCTTAAACGGCCTTGGCCCATTGTGTTGTGGGTGTAAGACTTGAGCCGCTTTAAACAGGAGAAGCTCCTCTCCAGAACATTCATTCATTCATTCATTTTCTATACCCCGCTATCCCTTTCGGGGTTGCGGGGGACTGGAGCCTATCCCAGCTATCATCGGCCGAGAGGCGGGGTACACCCTGAATCGTTCGGCAGTCGATCGCAGGGCCACATAGAGAGACAGACAACCATTCACGCTCACACTCACACCTAAGGACAATTTAGAGGTACCAATTAACCTAATGAGCATGTTTTTGGTCTGTGGGAGGAAGCCGGAATACCCGGAGAGAACCCACGCATGCACGGGAAGAACATGCAAACTTCACACAGAAAGGCCCTCCCGACCCGGAACCGAACCGGGAACCTTCTTGCTGTGAGGCACGCGCTCTACCAGCTGCGCCACCGTGCCGCCCTCCTCTCCAGAAAGACTGAATGTAAAACTTAGAAGATGCTTCGGTGGAGGGTTATACTTCAAGATCACTGATTGGCTCATTTCACTGTCAATCAAAAGGGATTCGGTCTCAGACAGATCATCCAATCATCATGCAGAAGCCGAGTGTCCAGGCCAGCCCACTGCCTCATAGACCCCCAGAGACACTGAGCGTCCGATGGGCGGGACAAAGCCCAGCGTTTATCCAATGACCGTCCAGTTTCCACAGTGGAACAACCCACTCTACGCTTCCCCATCGAAGTCAGAAGACACTCAGCGTCTGACTGTGTTAAAGCGCTGAGACACTGGAAGGATAAATGAGAAGGAAGTCACACCAGTTACCTGTGATAAGTAGCTGATTTAGAACAAAAGATGAAGGTATTCTAGCACATATTTAGTCAATGAAATGTACACACAGCAGTACATATCACCACTTTTTTGGGGACATTTTAGGGGAAGCTGAGCTTCCCTTGCAGTCTTAGAGCAATTGCCACTGATCAATAATAACCTTTTGTAATTGTGGTTTATAGTCTGCTTAGGTAAAGTGTGATTAGGGCCAAATTGTTATGGAAAGAATTAAAAATAAAAATATCTTATAATAAGAATTATGAATATCCAATTAATTGTAAAGATTGGCCCCCAGACTATGAGGACAATGGGTTGAGGCTGCTCTGAGTCATTTTTTTTCTGAATAAAATCAAAAATCAAATGTAAATAAGGCAGATTTCTGCCAGAAAAAGTATTTAATTTTATTAATGAAGCCACTTTAAACTGAAATTTTAAATAAACATAAAAAAGACAAAATAAGACCAGCACGGCATTTAAAACTACAACAAAAGATTATTATAATATAGTTTCCCAGCGAGGTCAAAGAAAAAATGTTAATAATTTATGCTCTTTCAATAAACTCAGCAAGTGTAGCAGAGAAGCAAAATAATGAAATCATACTTCCTTTTTCACCACTCTGCCAAACCAGCACTCAAGGATCAAGGATTTGTTAACACTGATGGGGCAGTTTCCACATGTCTTAAATACCATGGCAGAGGGTTGTGCTCCATGAGAACCTTTGATGCCACAGAGGTTTGGACTGATCTATTTGGACTGATGTGAAAGCTCACACAAAGTCTGGTGCAAACCAAAGAACTAAACTCCATACTAAAAATGGGGGTCTCGGTTCATTTCCAAGCCGGCCAGACTTCTGTCTATCTGTCTGTCTATGGGGCGTCGGTGGCACAGTTGGATAGTGCTCTTGGTCAGTGATCAAGAGGTTGCAGGTTAAAGTCAAGTTCCGGGCGACACATGGCGATGTGTCCGAGAGCAAGACACTTGACCCCAAGTTGCTCCCACTGCTGCCTCAGTGGTGTGTATTAGAGCATGACACCGGAGCGGATTTTCACTGCTGTCCCGTCTCACTCCCAGAGAAAAAATCCTGTTCCGTCCCAATCCCGGGCTGGAGTAAAACAATTAATCCTGTCCTGTCCCACTCCCGTAGAATGACCCCCACTCCCGTCCCGCTCCCACTCAAAATTACTCCAACTCCTGTCCCGTTCCCGTTTAAATAAAACCAAACATGTTGAAAAAATGTTGCATTCACCATGTTTTTTTTAGGTAAAAGTGCAGTGCATATAAAAGGCCTTGCCTTTAAGTTTCACATGCTTGACATTTGGTCGGTGTAAACAGCTCTCTTTTCGACGTGCTGTCTTCTCCCTCCATGTTGTTTTGTATGTGTGTCGCCGGCAGCTGTTCGGAATTGCTTTTCACTTCTGGTGGTGACAGGAAGTCAAAACACTTTTATGGTTCTTTTGTGTTGCTAGCGCGGTCAAGAGTGTTAGCTCTCACTGAGAGATGACTACAAAAATGGACGCACATGTTCATCTTGTTGTTAAACGCAGCTGAAAGTGATCATCTTTTAATGTCGCTCCTGCTCCTACCATCCCGTGGCGTTTTTTCCCCGTCCTGTCCCGATCACGGGATTAATTAAAAATGACTCCCATCCCGTGGGATTACCGTGGGAATCACGTGACCCACGGGAATTCCCAAAAAGTGTCCTCCTCTAGTGTGTATGAAAGGGCGTGAATGTGTTAGAGATACTGATGGATAACTAACATAGCAACTCAGAAACATCAGTGAGTGAATGTGAGAGCGAATGGGTGTGAATGGGTTAGTGTGACCTGCGGTGTAAAGCATCTATGAGTAGTCAAAGACTAGAAAAGCGCTATGTAAGATCAAGTCCA
The DNA here is from genome assembly GCA_036419115.1 of Scarus forsteni. Taxonomy (NCBI): domain Eukaryota; kingdom Metazoa; phylum Chordata; class Actinopteri; order Labriformes; family Labridae; genus Scarus; species Scarus forsteni. Next base: position 39,068,813 of record JAZDUH010000341.1, read on the forward strand.
TTTACCATTTTACTATTTGTCCAGGGTGAGTGCAAACGCCGTACAAACCAAACAAGATCCAACAAGGCAAGTAAATCTAAAGGGAGAGAATGTAACTTGGATTTGGTCAAATATCACTGCAGAAAATCTATCGCCTTGCACGACTATTGTTAGCATTGCTAGTATCACCAGCCTCCAGTCCACTCTACAAATCCACACGCAATAAATTGACATATCAGTCCAGTCAGCACACAAGTACCATCCAAAGCTGCATAAATGCAGATTTATCTTTATTTTACAGCAAAGAACTCATCAGAACTGCTTCGTGTTCAGCAATGTTAATACTTGATGCCAGTTGCGTATATCCTGTTCATAATGCATTGATGGGCCTGATGGTAAGAACTTGTCACAGTCTCAGTCTCTGCCTCAGCCTGCCACATTCCTGCTTCAGCCTAATCAGTCCAACTCAGCTCACCTGCGCTCCTGCTCACACCTGCATCTCATCTGCTGCAATCAAGCCACCTATTTAAACCCCAGATCCACACACAGTAAGTGTCAGACTGTCTTCGCCTTCATGCTGAGAACTCCAGACCCGTTTTCCAGATTGATCACCCGTTGCCGACAAGTTTTGTTCCTGGTTCTGCACTTTACGCCTGACCCTCGGCTTGACTGCAAGGTATCGTCTAGCTTCTGTTCTGCACTTACCCGTCTGCCTGAGTCCCGGCTATCAACCCCGCCTTCTGTCTCTGACGCTGAGTATCTGCCTGTGTATCCTGACCTGAGGTGGCTTTCCTGGTATCCGACCCTCCTGCCAGTCCTCGACGCTGAGTATCTGTCTGTGTATCCTGATCTGTGGTGGCTCCCTGGCTTCTGACCTTCCAGCCTTCCCTGGCTTCTGACCTTCCAGCCCGTTCCAGTTGTCGAGTACTCGCCTGTGTGTTTGATCCAGTGGTGGCAGCCTGGTTCCTGGCTTTCTGGTTCATCCCTGCACGCTAAAGACAGAGTGAGTCCAGTCCCAGTCTTCCTGAAAGCTTCTGTGTTGCCAAGCAAGAGTGTGTCTCCTGTGTGGCCGATTGGTCTGCTCATCGGATTCCTGTACAAAGGCTCGTGAGTTCGATCCCTGCTCTCACCTCTCCTGTTCGTCTACAAAGACTGTGAGTTTCCATCAGTTGTTCATCTCCAGTGTGGCCGAGTGGTTAGAGGGCCAGACCGGCAAGACAAGGCTCGCGGGTTCGATCCCCGCATCAAACTATCTTCACTCCAAATCTGTCAAATAAAGTCTGGTAATTGTAAGCCACAACTGCTACTTCGCTTCTGGGTCCTTCCTGTGTCCATGTCAGGAAATAACACAACTACTACAGCCTAAACCAGTGAAGGAAGGCAAGATAACACTACATTTGACAGGCTTTGGTGATTAGGCGCAGTTTGAAAGCAACCAACAGAAACTGAAGCAATGTTGCAACTTCTGCTGAATTTAATGTGTGAAAGGGACCCAAAAAGTACGTAACAGTGATCAGAAAAGATACTATCAGTAACAACTGCTGACATTGGGGATGGACCCTGTGTGTCTCAAAGCAGCAGCACTTTCATCCTTTGTCCATCTTATGTGCAGCCTTGTTTATCAGCGCTCATTAATTTCAAGTAAAATGCAGTTTGCCTGAAAATGTCAACAATACCGATCACGAGTAGAGAACAGACTCATGACTGACTCACATGTGCTTGTCGACAGGGTGAAGGATCTACTAAAGGACCAATTGCAACAGCAGATATTTGTTATAGCTGCATCATCACCCGTCAGCAGAAACACAGCCAGCTCTGCACATCCATTAACTCACCAACAGGCTGTTACATCACCCGCCAGCATGCTCACAGCCTCCATCACGCTAGCTTGTAATAATTGCTGCGTAAGTTAACACACCGAATGTTTCCATTACATTGTCAGGATGTTTTGACAGGTGCCGCTTTCCTGGCTTAGCAGCGAGCTCTGTGGCCGGCACATGAATGAATGTAGTGGTGAGGAACTATTGACATTAGGTGGGATTTGTTGTTGCCATGTTATTTCCCCTGAGGCCACTCGCTCTTTCTTCTCAAACATAAGCTGGGAGATTGAAGGTCTTCTGGCATCACCAATACCTTCTGACACGCACCGGGCACGCTCTGCAGAGCCTGAGACCGAGCTTTAAATGTCAGAGAGAACAAACTTACAAGTGCAGGAACAGGCCATGAGGATACAGAGATCCAGATTCTGTGTGCTGAAGAGTGTGTGTTTTTCATCTTTAATCAAACCAGAAGCATAAAAAGCAGCTTGAGAAGCTTTAACGCACCCAGCAGTGTCCATAAAGTTCTAAACATCTGAAGTATTCTCTTTTATGCAAAGAGAATATTTAATCTACAAACACTGTCGGCCTGTAATGGGGGACTGGTCCAGTGCTGCTCTCCGGGCACACAAGAGATTCCTCTCACAAGGAGACAGATCTGCTCACAATCTCTCCGTTTTTCAGCTCTGACTTCTCTTTTCTTCTCTGACCCTGGTGTATTGATGGTTAAACAGAATGAGGAAGAATTCTCTCAGACAAAAAACACAACATGAGGGGATTTGAGAGCTTTAGCTGAAGGCATTAAATATAAGCACCAAAGAGGGGCAGATCATCATGAAAGAAGGATATGAGGCCCTCTTACAGGGGTACAACCCGAGTATAAAGAGGTCCAACCAAGGTCACAGTGCCAGATATTTCTGCTAAAAGAAGCAGCCATGTTGATTAAAACAAGCCCAAAACAAGCCACATCAAGCTATTTTTTTCTAATGTCATTTATTTTTTACTTATTTTTATAGCGAAATCTACACAGCAAGCATTGTTTTTAATTCTACATTACATTGTAATTTCAAAGTGACAGTTTTCTTATTTGGCTCTTAATTTGCTGTTGTCGTTTAAAGGGACTGTGAGGTGTTTCTAAGTAATTACCTAAAAGTCTCACTTTTAGATACATGCCTGATCAAAATACACACTTTAAGATGAGTTTTATAGCATCAAAATAGGTTATCTATAAATGCTATTCCTTAGCTTCGCGGTCGGGTCGACAGGGCTGGACTGGCCTGGATACTCAACTTCGGGAACAAGACAATTAAAACTAGAGCAAATTTGTGTTATTTGGACACGTCTTAGAGCACCGGGCTGTAAGTAGCGATATATAGCCGGCTACAAAACTACGATAATAATTTTTACAAGAATTGCTTGTTGTCACACACCAAAAACTACCACTAAGCAACTAGAAAGAGATACATTACCTCGCCGCTTTGCATCCTGTAAGTTGTTGAAAAGCTGTAAAGCAATACAGAGTTTTAGGGAAGGTCCGAGCTGCATTCATTAGAAGCGTGATGGAGGCTGTGAGCACGCTGGCGGGTGATGTAACAGCCTGTTGGTGAGTTAATGGATGTGCAGAGCTGGCTGTGTTTCTGCTGACGGGTGATGATGCAGCTATAACAAATACACTTTGGCTTGGGTCACGTCTTTTGATGTGTTCCAGTTGTAGTGAGAAGTAGGAATTTCCGGGTTCCGAGTCGGAAACTGCAACCGGATCGCCCCCAAAGTCGGAATTTCCTACTGGGAACTCGGTGAAACCTCGCCACCCCCAAGTTGACAATCGAAAATGGATGCCCCCAGTGTGAACAGTTATTTAGCTCCTGTAATAATCCATTTATCTGCACTTCTGACTGGGGTGTGTCGCTCTAGATCAGCTGTATACGTAGTATTGTTAGACTTATATTTACAAAAATGTCGCCATAGTGATAATCACATTCTTCATGTGTTATTTGTGAACAACCACGCAGGGCGTGCTAACAACAGCTAACAATAGCCTAGCAGATCGGCAGGCTTTTTCCAACTTCAACTGGAATGCCGATAAGTCGGAGATGATGTCATTTCCAGTTCCGAGGTTACTGGAAAGCAGCATTACGACAGTCGCCGCACGTGCTCATGGGTAGCAGAGTCTTAATTTCCCTGGTAATAGATTCTCCTCATAGCACCTTTAACAAGCTGTACAACCTTAATTTTGTGGCCAAACTGACATAGTCAGGCTTTAAATTAAATTTCTGTTGATCCTCTATAGCTTAAACAAGATGAAAACAGTACTAGATACATCAGAAATAAATGTTATTCTAAGTACAAGGATTTCTTTTTGGTGGAAACATCATTTCACCCCTCTTTTTACAGTAAAAATTACATTTGTGTTTGCAGTGGGAGAAAATAGTTTCTGTAGCTTCTGAATTGAGTTTATATTGGCAGTAGAGTGTGCATCAGATCCCTCCTTGGTTTGGGGGCACAACAAGCCCAAATGAGCAACTGTACTTAGAAGAATCAAGCCCAAAAAACAGAGTACACAACTGCCAATATTTACAAGTAACTTTTTTTTAAAAAAGAAGCCCAAAGTGACTTATAATAAGTGTAACCAGTGTGGCTCTGCTTTGTGTAGTTTTCTTTCATGCAGGGATGACAGACAGAGGATCATGCTCTCTCTTCAGCAATTATTCCGTACAAATATAGTTAATAAGAGTCTCAGTATCTGGTACACAAATATACAGCCCGTACTTGCTCCTGCACAGACAAAATACATGCCAGCTAACTTAGAACACAGTGAACACAAGCTAGCATAAAAAAACAGGTTCGTACAGCTACCTCGACTAACTACGACCAAAATAATTTTTTGGATCCAAAATTCAGACTTTATAAAAATAAAATATACACACATTAAAGTGTCACAAACAATACAAAGCATACTTAAAATGAATAAATAGATAGAAAAAGAAATAAAGTCAGACAACGGACACCTACCTCTCCCCAGGGATAACATAAAAAGGGGAGGGGAAAGGGGTCAAACCAAATATGAAGAACAACACAGCAACGAAGAAGAAACTGACTGGAGGACCAGGTTCTACAAAATAAAATACCCAGAAATTGACAAGGAGACTCTAAAATACATACTTACAAAAACAGGTGTAATTTTTTGTAATTATATGTATAAAAAATGAACATATTATTAACCCTGTTACATAAGCAGGTCCCGCAACAATGACCGCTATGACAGAGCTGCTTGAGAATAACTGGATATCTTTTGGGTGTAACATGATTTAAACCAATCTAAGCCAAAATTCATATTTAAACTAAGAACAAAATGTCATGTTAACAAGAAATTTGAAAGCAAAATTTTGTTCTGTCTGTGCAGTATTTTCAGGTTCATTACTTTTCAGAGATAGGCACTCAAGCTGAAGATTCGTACTTCAGTCGCACTCGAGTCACATTTTTGGAGACTCCAGACTTGACTTGACTCAACCCTGAAAGACTCGAGAATTGACTCAACTAGAGATCAAAGACTCGTGGGCAATCTTTATTTTATGGAGGGTTTTTTGATTGTGCTGGGAACGTTTTTTCCCCTCTCTTACCTCGCCTCACGTCCCTCCCTCTTCACGGCCGCTTCCAAACCCCGTAAATTCACTGTCTTTAAGAAAGCACCAGACAGGAAGTCACGCTGTGGAGTATCTGGAAGTTTCAAAATAAAACAGAATGCACGGACTCTCAAACGTAAATTTCCTCAATAGTTTGTCATTACCTCAAAACCGGAGGCACGAGCATCAGGTCAGCAGTCGGTCAGAGGGTCCCAGAGACAACACGACACAATGGATGAAGAAAAGTGAATCGTAGAGGTACAGAAATATATAACACTGCATACATGACACCATACACCTTTTCTACACGGATATAGGCGGATAGAAGTTGAATAAATCACGAAGCTGTGAAGTGAGTTGTTGTTTATGTCTTTTCTCAGTCAATAACATGTTTTATGAGCGTGTGACATTGCTATTCTCATGAGAGCCTGTGGCTCTCCAGGGATCAGCCCTCCCCCTATGGGGCTGCACGCCATGGCGCTGCTTGGCGCTTTCAGTTTGTCTGTCGCAGCAAAACTGCGCTGTGCGGCTTTCGTGGAATTTGAGGTTCCATCCCACCCACATATCAGTCATCAGTCAGTTAGTCATCAGTCATCAAGGCAAGCACAGCAACTGCCGGAGAAACTCCCCCGCCAGCTTTGCTACCCTTTATATTGACCTACTGCTACACAAACTTCCAACAGCACGGCTACTACCACTCACTACTTTATTTTATTGTACTGTTAAATGCCATATAGTTTCTTTTTGGCTGCTCATGGCAAGTTTGTTTTGCACCTGACCATGGCATGCATGTGCACAGCAGAAACTCTTTCAGAAAGAAAAAAAAGTCTGAATAGAAATTTGGATATACTGTTTAACAGTTGTGGTAATGGCTACGATTGACCGTTCAGTGGGTAAATTAAGAATTTCAAAGTCAGATAGCTTACTTTGCAGTGTTACATTGCATGTTTTAAGTTGTTTTTCCTGTTGATGGCAACACCAGACATAACATGCACATACTGTACAGTATTTTTGTAAAGCTAAATCAATTTCATGTCTAAAATACATTTGGTTCAACAGTACACACTTACTTATTGGGTGACTCTAAATAGGTCTTTAAATATTGTTATTATAACAGGATGCCTGATCATTCTTAGTCAATAAATGTGTCGGGGAATGTCCTTTTGACAAATTTTATTCATCCTATGCTTGAGAAATAAACGTTGAGTCTTTGCCAGGTCTGGCAAATATTTTGTACTATTATAAATGCTTAAAACAGAGTGTAATTACAAGAAAATTAATATCAACTTTCAACAGGTTTCTCTTCAAATAAATTGTAAATGACCATGTACAATTGTATTTGAGATGACAGAAAAAATAAACTTAACCCATTAGCATACACTCAAACATTCTTGTTTGCCTACAGCATTTAGTGTCCATGTCAGGGCTTGACGCTTAGCATTTTCACAAGTAGCATGGGTGCCACCAAGTTGGAACATCTAGTAGCACACAAATATTTTTAGTAGCACGATGAAAAGTTACTAAGTAGTGGGTTTTTCTTTAATACAGATATGCGGTCAACGAGGAGGCATTTGTAAGCAGAATTATTAAATATATTTGAATAAAAAACATACACTAAAAAGTGACATAAACATACACTTAAAGTGAATTCATGTGCAAAGTGCAACCGAGGAATGGTTTAAAAAACAAGTTGATACAGAATATAATAATATACCAATTGTCTGTTGTTAACCAGTAAGCAGGGGTTTGTTTTGTACTGCCATGAACGCTTCTCTGCACGCGACATGTCTATTTGATTTATTGTGTTTAACTACAGTATCTCATTTAAGGTTTGGGTTGAACTTTTGAACTGGTGCTTTACAATATTATGATTGATTGATTAATTGATTGATTGATTGATTGATGGATTGATGGGTTGATGGATTGATTGAAAATGTCCCACCATTGAACTTTTATTTTCTGGGGCTTGTGTACCTGGCAGAAGCGTAAATTCAGAAGGTGGTAGCTTGGATATCTTCAAACTGTTTCATGACTCAGACTTTGTGTTACATAAGGTGTTTTCAAGTCTGTGATTTCTGTTTCTGCTTGAAACACTAAATTTGATACTAGGCGGTGTACTTAATGTACCCAAAGTTCCACGTCACTGTGGATTGTTAATGTACGTAGAGTGAAATTTCTCTGAACACTGTTCTTTTCTTTTTTTTTGCTGTGCCTCACACAAGGCCCTCATGCACACTCTCATCCTACACACTGGCATGCACACATAAAGCCCATGGGAGATGGAAATGGTGAAGCAGGATATAAATGCAATCTATTATTTATGATGTATCTGAGAGATGTAGCAGGAGGGAAAAGAGCCTTGTTTTTAGGTCAGCGCGTGGAATCCATTCTCGGCATGTAGAATCACAAAAAGTAGCAAAATCGTCAAATCCCACTCGTCCCTGTGCGCAGAGAGACACTAGAATCCCATTTCTTAAGAGCGAGCATGTTCTGGCTTTACAAGTACTGGCCCAGTCCATTACCCGGCCTCTGAGTGTCAACGTTTATGGCACAGGGAGATGCGGGGAGCAGCTTATTGGCACCATAAAACACCATCACTGTCACATTGATCCAGTTTTATCCACTGGCTGACTGGTCCGGGCACCAGCAGCCTCCATCAATCAGGGCAAGCGGCGTGGCAGCAGAGAGGTCGTCAGCGTGCAGGATGAGATGCATTCAGATGTTTTCATCTCCATTTGCAGAGTTAACAGACTGCAGATTCTGGCAGCAGATGTTCACGGGGAGAATGATCTTTTTTCTAATATTTATTTAGTGGGTGAAGGTTAACTGTTAATGCATGCTCTTTTGACTCCAGTGGGCTGTTTCCAGTCTTACTGTCTTGATCCAAAGTTTTTCTCAAGACTTTTTTCTTTATCCAGGCTCATTTATAACCCAGGTTTTTTGTAATAACCCTTTAACCCCTGATCCCTATTTCAGTCAGGTCAGATCAGGTATGGATTTGGCACTTCGCCTCATCCACCCATTACTGTACTGCTCCGGCCTCCTGATGACCCTCGTCCAGGCCTGTTCCAGCCCAATGTCCCAACTCTGTAAGTATCCTTTGAGCTGACACCTCCTTGTTGCATGCAGTAGCTCCCTTGGCCTGGTCCAACACACCAGGTCTTGGGCATCAAGTATACAGTGAGCTGGATAAGGTTCAGGAAAGCACACCAGAAGCACAGCTGCTACTCCTGTATCCAGCATCTGACCTTTCCTATTTTCATCCTCATGAGCACATCAGCATTGGATACATATTTTAGTCCAGTGCCTCAGAATGACATTCCCATAATTAATACTGTAAATCTGTCAGGTCTATTTGAGTAATGACAGTAATATAATGAAGAGGAGACGAGTGATGTTTTTAAAATTTAAGGATAGATAAATATGTGAGCAAGAGAAAACGGAGTTAGCATTCAGAATAAATTACTGATTTTATTGTCTTCAAGTTTTCCCCTCCTGACCAGGTGCCTGCCAACTTCTAAGCACCTAATCCCTCTTAAAACAGGCTAATAAATCCGTTCACTTCTTATTGAACATGTCACTCCCCTTATATCTTCTCAATCACACACTAGAGTTTCTGTATTTTATAACTATTTATGTTAAAGGTCCCATATTTTGCTCCTGTTCTGCAGTTTTAAGTGGATCCTTGATGTCTACATGAGACATTATAGTAACATGCTTTGGTCCAAAAAGCCTAGAGCAGAGCTGCATTCTTTCCACTCTCACATAAAACCCCTCTGTTGAAAATGGCTGGTTTTGAGGGTGGTCGCTCTCATGTGCAAATGAGCCAGAGCCGTATAGTACAGGAATACATGGTAGGTTCATGCGTCGCTTACACTCCTGAACACATGAACCATAAAGTCATGCCGTTTAACAGATAACAGCGATCTCGTTTCCCCTAAGCATCCCAGGCTGGTGCACAACCTGCTAACCGCAGTGGGACAGTTGCAACTTAGCCTACCTTCCAGGCTAATGTTAGCACAAACTGAGGGGTAAGGGGTGGGTAAAGGACTGATTATGCTCAGCTAAGTGTTAAATTTCTCTTCCTGAACTGCAAATTCAGGCCATTTAACAGCGATCTTGTTTCTCCTAAACATCACAGGATAACACACAACATGCTAACTTTGGCCTAGTCACTGCAGTGGGACTATATTCAGCCAGCTGTTAAACTCCTCTGACTAATGTAGGAATGCTCATACATTGAAGTTTATTCTTCAGTTTATCCTCAGACAACAAGTGATGTCAACATTGATGAATATGTTGCACTGTTACCTCTAGTTCACTTCACCCTATTTTCCCTGCAGGTAGACAAATCAGGTTAGGCTACAAAAGAAAATATACTGTTGCTCAACAGTATATCCACAGACTCAACAGCTCGCCAAATGCCATAAATTTACATTCATGCAGCCTACTAAATACAGGTTTTGCTGCCTATTATCACATTTTGTGGGCTGGGATTAAGGCCAAATACCCAAAATTGTGTTCAAAAGGCTTTAAAAAGTTTTTTAAAAATAATATGCCTCTTTAACTCTCTTCTCCAGTGCTTGTCTACTTTACTTTTTCTTGTGTTTTTGGTACCTCTGAATTATATGTGTCTATTTTGGTTTTGTTAGTTACGTTTGGGTGGGTTTTTGAATATATAACGTATATATAATGTAAACGTAGTTGGTGGGATACTTTAGAGCACATGAAGGCTGTTACTCTTTATAAACAATTGTCAACTCTTGTTTTACTCTGTGCTGAAAAAATACAATGATGTTGGATAAAAAACATGCTCATACATTCACTTGTGGTGTGACTCCCAGAGCTGGCGCTTCTCTCACAAGATAACATAGCCTCAACCTTTTCTTTAGTTTTTAAAGTAAATAACAAATTAACAAATTCACACAAACATCATTAAGGTTAAAATTTATATCACCTCTAATCACTCTGGCCATTCTTATCTGACCTCTGGTGCTGACAATGCATTTCGGCCCAAAGACCTGCCACTCACTGGATATGTTCTCTATTTCAGACCATTCAGTTTAAACCCTTAAAATGTATGTAGGTGGAAATCCCAGTAGATCAGCAGTTTCAAAAATTCTTATACCAGTCTTGCATCAAGATCCACATCATGTTTGAAGTCACTTAAATCACCTTTCTTCTCCTTTTGTCTTTATTATGTCAACATGCCTAAATTAACTAAGTTGCTGCCATGTGATTGGCTATTTGAAATAACAAATAGTTAAAGCAAGAAGAATCAAGCTTTCCAGGATCCACAAGACACAAAGTGGTATATAGCTGTTTGTAAATGAGCGTCACTGAGCATCACTAATGCAAAATAAAAAAAAAAAAAACTTGCTTTCTGCCTCGATCCTCCTCTATTCTCTCCCTCTCTGATTGGTTGACTGGTCTACTCTATTGTAACTGGTCAGTTCAGTGCTGCATGGCGGCATGTTTTGCTGATTAAACAATAGTAGGATGAGGTGAGCAAGGCATTTCAAGCAGCTACTGGCATTGTAGACTTACCATGGACTTTTAGTATTTGGGATAGGAGTCTAAAACACATTAAAGGGGAATATAAGACTTGGAAAATGCAACATAGGGGTTCTTAAATGTTCACAGCACATTTCCATGAATGGCAAAATCCAGACATTTCATTTTTCAGTCCATTAAGATTGACTGGATTTTGCAGAAAACAGGCGCCTCTCCATCTGGGTAGGATTTTACTCCAGAAGGTTTGTGAGGAAACAGCAAACTTTGTGCAAGTTCAGTGCAAGATTGCTGGGAGACTAAACCAAGTGAGTTTGAGAGAGGGTTTTCGCCTATTTCACATTTTGTCTGTCTGTGTATGCCTAAATAAATGTGCAAAAACACAGAGAGTGGGTGAGGCAGGTATTTCAGGATACATCTCATTTAAAGTTTGTTATGTTCACCTGCAGCTTGGAGACTCTGCAAGGTGCTAAAAGACTGATAACAAACTGTGCTATAAATGAGCTTACCCTCAATCTGTCAGGCCGTGGCCGGGTCAAATCTCTAACTGAGGTCTTGAAGCAGGTGGAATGTGGAGAGATTTTCCTCAATTTCTTTCAGTCCAGAGCAGCTTAAAATGCATAGCCTCTTTAATCGTCCATGCCCATCCTTCCTTCTTTCTTTTTTTCCTCTTTTTCCTGCATTAACAACTCTGCACCTCATAAAATTTTTGTATGATTTTCACCTCAGCACTTCACTTCAGCAAATAATTAACATGGAATGACATAATAATTCATAAATAAACCTTAATGCTTGGGGTGCTGGATTGGCGGAGTGGTTAGCAACCAGGCACCCCATGTACCTGCTTCTGCCGGTCCAGGTTCGAATCCCGCCTGTGACCAGTTTGCAGAGCGTCTTCCCCTACTCTCTCACCCCCTTTCACAAGCCTATCCACGGTCTCTCTCCTATCAATAAAGGCACAAAACGCCACAAAAAAAAAAAAAAAAAAACTTAATGCTTAAAACGTGCCCGGTCACATGGCATGGGGCTTTACTGAAACTAATAACAGTTTTCTAAATAAAATGTTGTTTTGTTTAATAGAAAAGTACAACCTGAGATAAACTCACCATTATATTGTATGCTCCAATGTCAAGCAGCTGTTATCTGACCTGCCTCGCTCAACCAGACACCGAGCAGGAGCTGCGCTGTTGACAGACACACGAGAGAACGACATGCAAGGTCCGCTGACCATAAGCGACTTTCGGCTTCTTCTTTTTCGAACTTGCATGTGTATATTGGGAGTTGTGGGCTGCACTTTTTTTGGGCTTGTACTAATTGTGCAGTTTCTCTTTCGGGCTTGTTGTGCCTCCAAACCCAGGAAGAATCTGGTGCATGATAGCCTATGCCATCAATATAAACTAAATTCAGAGGTTATTAAAATTATTTTATCCCACCCTAACACGAATTTAAAAATATGGTAAACGGTGTTTCCAGCTAAATTAAATCTGTATATCCAGATTTAAATTGATTTCGAAATGTAGTTCCTACTGTTTTTACCATAATAAAGCTGTAGAGGATTAAGGTACAACTTAGATAAAAGCCTGACATGTATGTTTGGTTACAAATATCAAGGTAAGACGGACTGTTAAGCAATAACTGAGTTGTAAATAACAGCAGCCCCTCTCTTCACTTCTGTTTCAAGAAAAGGATGTTCCACCTCCAAATAAAGGGATGTTTAATAAGTAAATTAAGAAACAAAAAAGAAGAAATATGACTTTGAAATTAAAATGCAACGGGAATAAAAATTAAAACATGATTCATGCATGATCTGTCTTTAAAAATTATTATTTCAATCGCAAAACCTGGCAACACAGCTTGCTGCAGCAACAGCGTTTCCGGAGCAGTCTATGGAGTTAAATCTGATGTTTTCGGGATGAAAATACAAGAAGTAAAAGGCAAAAACACACATGTGAAGTGTACATTATTTCCTAAAACAAAGTGTGTCTGTTTTAAATAAATCTAAAAGCTAGTGACCAAAATACAGAGAACTCCACTGATGATGTCAGCAATGCAGCAGGCCGGTAACAAAATGGAGGGAGAGAGAGTTTTTGATTTTGCATGATGACAGAAACTGGATGAGGGGTGGACAGTTTTTTGTGTAAACGTCAGAATTGGAATGTGCATAATCCACAGTGGCTTACTGACCACAGTTTATGCACAGTCTGTTCGTTTCCCGCTACAAAAAGATACAAAATACAGCATAGGCAACACTATTTGCAGACACAGTGGTGTTATGGTTCAAAGAGTAAGTGTGTTAAATGAGGACTTTCAGCTCTTTTTCTCTGTCTTTGGCCTTCTTTCAGCCACACAAATATTCAATATGTTTTGGTGAACATCAAAACAAAGAAATTCATTATGGCTGTTTTCAACCTCAAAAATGCTCTTTTGTGGAACAGCCAAGGATGCTCTGAAGAGTAAAATCCTGACCTTTTAGATATTCAAAATATTTGGCTGCTCATGGAGAAATCACATTGAATTCTGTCAGAACTGCACATTAAGAGACACAGAATTTATCTGGAGCATTAATTTACTAATTTCAAAATATAGAGCAGAAGGATAAAAATTCCAGTGTCATTTTCCCAATATCGTTTAGCCCTTAACCTTTCAACTGGCATTGCGTGAATCATTACAATTCTAATATTGTATGCACACTGGTATACACACACACACCCAACTACTCAAAGCTGGCTAGATGGGTAAATGTGGAGAGATATATTTATTAAATGAATTAAATTTCATTTCAATAAAGTCTACTCTGTTATATTTTTATAAGAAAAGAGAAACTTCATTTGTTGCATAGATGAAATAAATACATTCATTCCAGAATAACCGTAAACCAGCAAGTCAACCAGCAGGTTGACCTGCATATCTGCTTTCTGATTTGGGAAGGATTCAGTTCAGAGCCAAGAACTGATAAAATACCCATCAATAATAAAAAGAAACATCAGATCAGCTTAGGTGGGCCTTACACGAGTACGAATTTGTAAGACTCCGGTAAAATAAACTATCCATCTGGTGATACTGACACACGGAGACGCGTATTGGTCCATGACTCCGCATCTTTTTTGAAAACGGGTCTGCAAGTGGATATCTGCATATTAGTCTTCATGCCGTAGTGGGTATAAACAGATAAGTCAGAGAAAGATGGTGACCTCATAGCACTCCTCCTCCTCCCCGCCCCCCAACCCACACTGTCACACACACCAACAACAACAATGGCAGCAGCCGGGCTGATTCTGATCTTGTTCCAGCAGCTACAAATATTGCTACGACTTTTATACCAACATTTGCTCACAGAACACCAACAACACCAGCTACGGCAACAACAGCAACAAGTGCTCATGCAGAGACGCAACATGTTCGCGCGCATGAGCACTTGTTGACGTGGAATCCACCTCGGAGCAGAACCAGACGGGCAACCCGACAGGATTTTGCGTTGTCATGTAAATGCACAAGACTATGTACAATAAGATGTGTAAACAGCGATACATGTTTTGATGCCGACGTCAAGACAATACGGGGCCGTCCTCGTGTGAGGAGGGCCTTAGACTGATTTCTGGTGGATTAAAAAAACACCATTAGCACTGTAATAATGCTAATTTTACAGGATTTTCCTCTGCCCTCAGAAGGTGTAGTGGTCTGATTAGATGCCATGTCAACTGGTGGCTGTAAGATGACTGTGTTCCTAAATGTCACTGATAATCAGCTGACAAAAATAGAGTGAGCGCTCACTGATATTGCTTTATTTGGGGTAAAATAAGGGCCCGTTTGCCTCTATATTGTATTACATAAAACCAAAAAATAATGTTGAGGGCAACTTTTTTAAATTACTTTAATCAGGATTAGACTTTTGAGTTTTTGGGGTATTTTCTGCCAGTGTTCCAAAGTAAAGAGAGCAAAAGTGGGTTAAGCAGACAAACAGTCTGCAAGCATGCATGGGATGTGCCTCGTAGCCTAAAGGTGTAGTCAGCAGTCTTCTAGTCTTCTAAGCTAATGCACTATTTGTCAAAATCAATGTATTTCTCCTCTTCATCCACAAGATGTCACCACTGACAGCATGTTGAAAAAAAAGTCCAGTTTCAATACACAGCCTTGGCTCTGAATTTCAGGAGGTAAATACTGTGGCTCGGGCCGAGTCACCAAAACAGGGTGCACCCCCCCACATCAAGGGGGCGATCATACTCATGCGCAGATCAGACAGAGGGGGGAGGGGGAGTCGTAGGTTGCGTAGCGTGTGCAGTTAGCCTAAGAGAGAGATACAATATGTGCAGTAGCAATGGCTGAAAAACAGCCCAAAAGAAAAAGGTCAGAGGAGCAGAAAGTGAAAAAGAAGGGCTATGACCATGAAAGAGCGAAGACCTGGGTAAACATTGGTGTTGCTTTCCGACGGTGGAGGGAACTCCGCCAATTGAAAGACCTGAAAACGGACGCGGATGTTGCCGCCTTTCTGCTGGATAGGTAAGCAACATTAGCTTTGTTGTGCTTCTCATAACAGTAACAGCCATCAGGCATTCATCTGATTGTCTAATCTGCAAAAATGTACTGTTGTTGTGATGCTACCAATAATGGCAGTCGAGTTGTCTGACGTGTCGGGGTTACCTTAGCTACATTGGTCAGCTACGCAGTTTCTACCGCCGTTTCTATGACGATGCACATCCATCAGCTTTCGGGGGTGGAGTGAGGGATGAGGTATGAAGGGAGAGGCGGGTCTAAATTCGTTTATCAACAACCTCTCCACTCGTTTTCTCCCACATCGCTTAACGCTCCACCTAACAGGCATTCCCTTTCAGGATAAGATTAAAGAATTTATTAACAGATTCATAGGCATGTATGTGTACTTGTTCTCTTCTTGTCCCAAACTGTGTGAAGGAGACCATCCATCTTCTGAAACAGAGACAAGCATAAACATGGGAGGTGTAAGAATCCTCAGTATCTTGTTGCAGCTCATATCTATGAATATTCACACTTGATCTCCAACATCATGGAGCTGTATGAGGATCTCTGCTGAGTGTTAGGTAACAGAAATGCATATTGTACGTGAATGTGGGTTTTCAGAGCTTGTGACAGAGCTTCATTAATAAACTAAAGGAGTCTGCAGGTTCTATGGTTTTTCCATGTCCCAGTAAAAACACAGTGCAGGTAATGACGCTGGGCCCAAAAGCTGACAAATGAGTGATTTTGTGATGGGAAGGCATGAATACAAATGAGGCAGATTCAGTTTAATATTTCCACTCTGGCGTCTGCAGTCGAGACCTCTTGGAGAGGGTAGGTCGAGATTTCAGCGGGGAATTCTCTTTACAGGAACTAAACGAGGAGACTCATGGCAGGAATACTGAAGACGGGCTTAGAGTCTGCTCGTTTATCGGTGCTCGTGCCAGCAGGCAGTGCGACAAGGTGAGAAAAGGCACCAAGAATTTATCTAACGGGGGAAAGATGAGCAGCGCCGCTATGGAGGGGAGATGACATTATCTAAAAAATGAATTAACACCTTTCCTTATGATTCAACTTTTTTAGTAAGAGGCTCATTGATTAATAGCTTTGGTATTTAAGTGAAATAGAAAGTAGAACAAAAAAAACTCCCGCTCTTTAAATAGTGCCTGTGTGGGATCAGTGTTTGAGTGTTATGAGCTCTATCTGTCACAACAGGACATCCTATCCTGAAATATCACTTTTCAAATGTGTTACAAATGGAGTCAAAGGTTCCTTCATCATAGTGACATACATTCAAAATGAACCTGCAGTCCTGCCAGGTGGATATACACCTATGTGAGGTATACCGTTGACAGAATGCACAGCCCGGGCATTTATTTAAGAAAATATCAGATGGTGTGTGTCTGGTTTCAGCTGTTTGGTTACCACAGGGTCCTTCTGAGTCCAATCTGAGGCAGCTGCCATTTGAAAAAATCTCATGGCAAACATAAATCACACCAGACACATACTGCACAATGCATGACTTGAATAATTTCTACTGTGAATTCCAAACTTTTCTGTTTTTAGGTCGTTTTTGCTCTATAATTTGGCTTCTTTGTCCTAATTCAGATCTAAAAACAACAGATCCACAAAGGCCATGTTCACACTGCAACCCTTAATGCTCAATTCCGATTTATTGCTCAAATCCAATTTTCTTATTTGGCTGTTCAGATTACACATGTAAATGTGGCCTGACTGCAGACTGTGATGTGAACAGCTCACGCTTCAGAAGTGACACGCATGCTCAGTTTCTCATTAATGACATCACGCACAGCACGGTGTGATGAGAAGCACCAAACACCAAGCAAAACTGTGCTTCAAAGTGCTGGAAAGTTTGTTTCAGCAACACAAAACCTGATGTTACAGCAGCAAAAGAGGAGAGAGATTGATGAATGTGAGGCCAAAAAAAACAAAGAAGTCCTGTAACTATCTCGAAAAATGGGACAGCGAATTTACTTTCCTAAAAAGGAGCAGGATGGGGCACAGTCATGTTGAGGTGGTGGGACAGCTCACAGCAAGCGCTGGAAAATTTCCCTTATTTTCAAATCCAAAACTTGACAGGTATGGTAGCACCACTGATCTAAAATCTAGTCCTCCAAGACAAAAATCTCATGTAATCAAACATTATCTAACAAAAACAAAGAAGAAGAAACATAACAATCAATCAATCAATCTTTATTTGTATAGCGCCAATTCATAACAAGTGTTGTCTCAAGACACTTTACAATAGAGCATAAAGCTTTTCATTTTATGGATACACATATATGCATAGATACATATATAAATAATACAAATGTAAGATACACATATACATATATATACAAATATATACATCCAACACCCAACATGAATCCATATAGCCAATCATGGATCCCTCCATCATGGCGGCAAGAAAAAACCTTCTGTTAAGCAGCAGGAAATCTTGAATGTGGATACCAGTCTCATGATGAACAGCAAATCCACACAATGCTGTGTTAGGTGCGACAACAACTGGAAAACACAACACGCAACATGGAAGAGGACATTCGAGAAGAGGGAATGATGGTGGTCTTCCGATTATTTTTGACGGAAAATTCCAGAATTTAAAAAGAAAAGACTGTGGAAAAAAGCCTGGAGACAGCGTAAACACATGAGCTGGTCCTCCATGTCCATGTCTGAGGTTCACCCAACTTTATGTTTCAGGATGGCCATGCTAGTTTTTAAGCTTTCCCTTTCGGGGCTGTTTACACAGGGCAGAATACAGTCAGTTCCAATAAGTTTTTATTGCATTTTGGCCTTGTGTTTACATGGGAACTCTTTGTGGATTGTCCGAAAAATGGAAACTTTTGAAAACAGGCTCCAGAGTGGAGAGTTTCCAAAACGCTCTCCACGCAGCTCTGTGTAAACCTGAATCGGAGCATTTCAGGGTGAAACACTAACGTCACTCTTTCACATGAAGGCTGCGCGTGCATACCAGCAACAACAACAGCTTGTCTATCAAGTAACGTGTGACCGTGCTCGGTTTGTTACCCAGACAAAACTATCCAGACAGATTTGTTGTCCGAACTGATTTGTTGTTCAGAAAAGGAACTCCTGCGTCTCTGTGCATCCACTCGCCATTGTTGTTGTAAAAAGTTTTTCTTGTTTGCATGTGTATTGTAGCAGTGCTGCCTCTCTGCAAACCCACCTCGCCATCTACTGAACCGGCATGCATCCTACAGCAGTTTCATACGTTTCTCCATCTGAACGCAGATCAACTTGAATATGCAAAGCAAAAATCTTGGCATTTTCAAGTCAGAGAATGTCCTTGTAAACGTAGCCTTAGTCTCGTTCTTATGGCTACATATGCTTCCTGCTCCAGCCAGCTTGCTCCCTGATTGGCTTTGCTCTGATATAGTATGTGACAAAACACAGAGAATGTGCTCGGTCAGAATCGATGCACTTCACACACATCAGAACAAATCACTCCAAGCTAAACAATGTTGTGAGCATTAACTGCAAAAGGACTGGACTCAGTGTCCCAGTGGACACTCTTGGTACTTCAGATTATGTCACTTCCTCATTGGCTCCAATTTACAGTCCCATTGGATACCGCCTGGTTGTTACTCAAAGCTGGTTGTGTATTTCCGAGTCACAGCAACAATGACACAGATAAAAGCCACAAATACCACAAATACTAGATTTTGACAGGCTTTGGTCCTCTTAACAAAGAACAATGTGAAACAAAAACCAAGTGAAAATTCAAACAATGCAGGGGCTTCATTTCCAAACCCAGTTGGCCAAACTTCAGGTATGAAAGGGACCTTAGATAACTTTGTTGTGCCCACATGGGTTGTGATTCTTCTCCACTCAGAGACAAACAGTCCTCTCAGAGCTCATGTTTGGCTCTCCCCAGAGTTTAGTGCTCTGCAGTCGGACACCAGCACTGCCGATCACAAAGAGCGAGATTGAGCCTCATGGTCGAAGTCTGCAGCACTTCAGATGGACACACACTGGACAGCAGGGAGTGTGTGAGCTTGGAGGGATCCAACCCAGATGGCCCGTTTCTTTGTGAACTGGCAGGGAGTATCCTAATTATTATTCGTGTGAAGAGAGGCTCCTCTTTGAGAGTGACCGCTTTGGCCGACGTGGCCCGAGGCGAGGCCAAGGCTGACCCCCAAATCACTGAAAAACAACCGCGGTATTCTGCCTGCTGGGGATACACACGAACTAAAACATACTCAGGTTTTGTTGCCTTGTAATGAGGAGTAATTTAAGAGAGAGGATCAGCAGAAACATTGACCTCGCTTTGAGACACAAGCAATGTCTTCATAGACGTACATGCAGAAAAGAAGATTCACATTAAACAATCAGAGCACACAAACACTCATGGTCACATGCTGGGACTAAAATAGCGGCACTTAAACATGACAGTGAATGAAACTTTTATACTCTATCTTTTTATGGTGTTGACTTCACTGCTCTTTAGCGTCTTTGTTCACACACACGACACAACAAAGACCACAGTGTGTGAGCTGTAATGGATACACATGCTCACATGCACAGAGCGACAAGTGTCTTTAACGCTAAATATTTACAATTTCTGACACAATTCTTGCTCCCTCATGCAATCAAATATGTTATAGTTCGCAATTTCAAGTCAAAATGGGGAGTTCTGAGGCCAGTTCAGCACCTGAAACAACACATTAGTATATTTTTATTCTATTAATATAGTCAAGTCAAGTTTATTTGTATTGAAAACAGCAGTCGATCAAACAGATGCATGAAAAAGAAGTGAATAAAAAGATAAATAAAATCAAAACAGTGAAATAAAAATTTCAAAAGCACAAAACATTGTGCCTGGGGTCTGCGTTTGCTCATTAATGAAACGCCAGGGAGAGGAAGTGGGTCTTTAGGGAAGATTTTAAAGTCATTAGGTATGAACACATCTTTATCCCTATAAAGCCAATTGTATCATATTTGATACATACTTTTATAATACCTCTATCTACTCAATGTGATAAACAAATTACAAAAAAACATCAGAATGATAAAAATGTCCTCAAATGGATTATCAGTTGCCATAAACACCTAATGTATCAAATGAGATACGAAAAATCTATATGTTGAATTTTATGGACATTTTGATTTTTTTGATTTAAGCAGAAAGTGAAACAAACATTTCAGTTCCAAAAAATTAGAATTTTCTTGCTATAATCTATGGTCTTGGGCCTTGAAGGCTTAAATATCTCACGTTTACGCTGCTGACTTAACTCGAAACCTGCTGATCTCCACTGGGTCACATCTTAACCTCATCACTCCTCATCCTGACCTGCTTCTGCTCTCTTTGGCATGATGTGGCGGAAAGGAGCCACAGGCCACATTCATACCAGTACAGGCACCTACAGGACAGGAGGAGGTTTACACTTTGAAACAGGCAACAACAAATAAAATGGTATTTCTTAAATTCAAAATGATAGAAAATCATGGTCTGAAATTTGAATCAAATATGTCTTAACTAACCCTCATGGGCCCCAGCAAGCTGTCCTGAACCTGGAGAGGGTCAAGTTTATTTCTATCCAGTCAAAACCTAATTTTTGAGTCAGATGAGATAAAACAAGTTCTTTGTGTCCCCTGTTAAGTCTGAAAGATGAATGCAACTTCTGCAAACACTACGCATTTATAATCACTGGCCATTTTTTTTAGATATTCCCATGAAATGGACTCCACCCCCTTTTTGCCTTTAGAGCTGCTTTAATTCTTCATGTCATAGATTCAGCAAGGTGCTGGGAACATTCATTCGTTTTCATTCATTTTCTATACCCCTTTATCCCAGCTGTCATTGGGCAAAGGCGGAGTTCACCCTGAACTGGTCCCCATTCGATCGCAGGGCCACATAGAGAGACAGACAACCAATCACGCTCACACTCATACCTAAGGGCAATTTAGAGTCACCAATTAATGAGCATGTTTTTGGTCTGTGGGAGGAAGCCGGAGTGCCTGGAGGGAACCCACACATGCAAAGGAAGAACATGTAAGCTTCACACAGAAAGGGCCCTGTCCTACCCAGGGATCGGACCAGGTACCTTCTTGCTGTGAGGCATGTGCATTTCCTGCTGCACCACCATGCCGCCCGTGCTGGGTACATTTCAAACAAATAACAGCTTCATCATAAATGGCTAGTGTTGACGTAGGCCTTTATTTAACAATGTTCATTGTTGTTTTTCTCTGTTTGTCTGTTTGTGTGTTACCAAGGGAAAGGGAAAAACTATGAGATGGACTTCCATGAAAATTTTACCAGAGTTGTGGTTTTGTGAAAGGAAGAAGCCAATAAATTTTGGTGCTGATCTGATCCAGACTGACATCGCAAAAAAAAACCCATTAAAGTTCATGATGAAGTCCCGTAATTTAACACTGGGCCATATTTTGTCCCACCCACAGCACCATCCAATTGGTTACACACTGGTTACATTCAGAGCCATGGCATGGCAAACAGCCAATCAGCATCAAAAGCTGTGCATGCAGTTCGAGTCACAGATATAGTGGAGAGGAGGAAAAGCTTTGGCAATCGAGAAATCCCAGCACTGTTCCTAGATCCTTGGTTTCTAAGATAAATTAAGGGAGCAGCCTCTCCTGAAATTGTAATAAACACCCCAGTCCTCCACAACCCACAGCTACTAGTAACATTACTGTGAGCCCTGAAAAGTTAAATGGTAAAAGGACTTGAGCTTATATAGCGCTTTTCTAGTCTTTGACTACTCAAAGCTGCTTTACACCGCAAGTCACACCTACTCATTCACACCCATTCGCTCTCACATTCACTCACTGATGGTTCAGGATTTCTATATTAGTTATCCATCAGTATCTCAAACACATTCACGCCCTTTCATGCTCATTTATACACCACTGACGCAGCAGTGGGAGCAACTTGGAGTTAAGTGTCTTGCCCAAGGACACATCGGCATGTGTTGCCCGGAGCTGGGCTTGAACCTGAAACCTCCCGATCACTGACCAAGCACACTGTCCAACTGCGCAACTGACACCCCTTAAAGAAACTTAAGCGACAGCTCTGCTTGTTCGAGTCCCACCAAATGTGCCTGTTAATCCCTCGAAACAAGGTTGCAGCTAATGTCAGTACAGAAATAGTCTTTCATAGCGGAAGACTGTGTATGTGGGTGTGAGTGTAAAAAGCTCACCCCCAAATTCACAAAGAGCAAATGTGCCGCGCACCAAAGCACCAACATTTTGCTCCAACTGACAGGCTGGTGACATGGCCCACTGGAAGCACCACATCACCAACATCTGTACAAGCAACAGCAAATTGGTCCAGTCAACAAGTTACAAGACCCACTATGAACTAGGTCACACTATTGGATGATATTTCTATCAACAATAATCACACTTCATGCAGATTGATATTTTTCATTTGTTTAAAGTAAATATAGGACTAGGGGCGGCAGTAGCTCACTCCATAAGGACCGAGTGAGTGGCCGGTTCATATCCCGACCAAACCATGATTGGAAGTTGGTTTGGTAGCTGGAGAGGTGCAAGCGGACTTCCTGAGTACTGCCGAAATGCCCTTGAGAAAGGCACTGAACCCTAAAACTGCACGGAAGCGCTTCTTCAGGAGCAGCAAGTCGTCACTCTGACATCTCTCCATTAGTGCATGATCACAGGACTTGTTTGTGGATGTGCATGTGTATTTCAACCTATGTATGTAAAAGCATGTCTCAACAACAGAGTGTAAAGAATTGAATTTCCCCGTAAGGGATTAATAAAATATGTCTTCTTCTTCTTCTTCTTAATGTTGGGTGGAAATCACAGTTTATGAGTGGAACTGAGCTGCTTGGTGAAGGTCTGCGCTCTCATAGTGCTTTTCTAGTTTATCCATGATTTCAAATAAGAGTTCTCCAATTGCTTTCCAGTACAAATCATTGGCTCATATATGTAACTGCTTAAGCGCTCGTTAAAGCCCATATAACACAAAAATAACTTAAAGGTGCTATGTGGAGAATCTATTTGCTGCGACATTAAGACTCTGCTACCCATAAGCACGCGCTGTGACTGTCATAATGCTGTGTTCCAGTAACCTTGGAACTGGGAGTGACATCGTCTCTGACATATCGGCGTTCCAGTTGAAGTCGGGAAAAAACATGCCGATCTACCAGGCTATTGTTAGCTGCTGTTAGCACGCCTGCGTTGTTGTTCACAAATATCACATGAAGAATGTGATTATCACTATGGCAGCATTTTTGTAAATATAAGTCTAACAATACTATGTATACAGCTGATCTAGAGCGACACACCCCAGTCAGAAGTGCAAATAAATTGATTATTACAGGAGCTAAATAACTGTTCACACTGGAGGCATCCATCTTCCATTGTCAACTTGGGGGTGGTGAGGATTTAACGAGTTCCCAGTAGGAAATTCCGACTTTGGGGGATGTTCCAGTTGCTGTTTCCTACTCGGAACTCGGAAATTCTTATTTTTGAATACAACTGGAACACACCAAGACGTAACCCAAGCTAAAGCGTGTGTTTGTTGTGATGCTAAAGACTGCAGCACGGACCTTCCTCAGAACTCTGCATTGCTTTACAGCTTCTTTTTTCAACAACTTACAGGATGCAAAGCGACGAGGTAATGTATCTCTTCCTAGTTACGTAGCGGTGGTTTTTGATGTGTGACAACAAGCAATTTTTGGAAAACTTAGTATAGTTTTGTAGCCGGCTATATATCGCTACTTACAGCAAGATGCTCTAAGACGTATCCAAATAAGATAATTTGCTCCAGTTTTAATTGTCTTGTTCTCGAAGTTGAGTATCCAGGCCAGTCCAGCCCTGTCCGACCCGACCGCGAAGCTAAGGAATAGTATTTATAGATAACCTATTTTGATGCTATAAAACTCATCTTAAAGTGTGTATTTCGATCAGGCATATATCTAAAAGTGAGACTTTTACTTAGAAACTCCTCACAGTCCCTTTAAAGAGTTGAAATAATTTACTGACAGCTTGGACCCCCCAGTTCAAAAATCCGCGCCCCTGCTCAGTTGGTAATGAGGCCCCCAAAGTGTGCAAAGAAAGAAACTCGGTCACATTTCACCTCCACCATCAGCCTGAACTGTTGGCAGGTTGGATCCATGCTTTCATTATGTTCATGACAAATCCTGACCCTACCTTCTAAATGTGGCAGCAGAAATACAGACTTATTGGACCAGCCATTATATTTAAATCCAGTACTGACAAGTTTTTGTGAGCTCGTACAAATTGTAGCAACACTTTCCTGTTCTTAGCTGACAGGAGTCTAGTGGTCTGCTGGTGCTGCAGCCCATCTGCATCAAGTTTGAGCAAAGAAATGGTCTTCTGCATAGCTTGGTTATAAGGAATTGTTATTTGAGGTACTACTGCCTCTTGATCAACTTAAATACTGTAGAAACTCAGATCTAGACAAATGTGTGTGTCTATGTTCAAGTCAGAAATATCTAAAACACTTTTTATTATCCACATTCACTTGACAAGTCAATATGAATATCTTACTTTAAGAAATGAAAGGCAAATATAAGGCATTGAAGTGCTTGTAATGATAAATAAAAATATCTGCCAATAAAACAAGGAAAGTTTCACTCAGTGAAGGTCTTAGATTAAGGTAAAATTCCTGCTCTGGGTAGAAAATTTGATTATAAGACAACCTTGTAGTTCAATTTGTCTCCTTTTACTGGCACATTATTTTACTCATCGCGAGCAACTCAGGCCTTATTTTTACTTTTTGCATCTTTATATAAAATCTTAACCTGCACACTAAAAACTGTTGGGTTAAAAATAACCCAATTTGGGCTGTTGTATAACCCAACCGCTGGGTCATTATAGCACCAACCCAGCAGTAGTTAATTTGACCCAGCAAGATGGGTTGGTCCATTTTAACCCAACAGATGAGTTAAAAATTCTACCCAAATTCTGGGTCAAATTAACTGCAAACCTGGGTAAATTCAACCACACATATTTGTTATATACTGTACCCAAATGCTAGTCCAAATTAATAAAAATTTTTGGTTCTTTCAACTACATGCTTGTTATTTACTCCACCTGAATACTGGGTCTGACACGGGGGCAGTTAGAACCAAGAAGCGAGAATGACTTAGCAGTTCACAAGAACCAGCTTTATTGATCAGACACAGGAACAGTTGAATAGAGAACGGGAATCGAATCGTTGATCCTTGGAACTCAAGATGATTACATTATCCACTCGGCCACGCAGGAGCTGCACGTGCTATCTGCCACTCAGAGTCTATAAAGTGAAGCAGACTTGGACTCAAGTTGAATGGTGTTCATTATGGCTTCACGTTACATAGATAAAGCTCTCTTTCTTTGATCTCAGACATGTAGATTTTTCACGTACCTTGACATGTTTTGGCGGAAACTTCCACCTTCCTCAGAAGTGTCACCAGATGATAGGTGTGACGTGTTAAATCAGCTAGTGTAACGGAGCTGACGGGTACTCTGAACCTGGTGCGGTGTGTGGATTTGTGTTAGAGCACCTCTGTCGACATGATGAGGTGATGACGCACAAACAGCCCAGGTGCTGAGTCAACCAATGTATGTTGGGTTTATGGATTTTGACTCAGCGCCTGAGTTGCACATAAATAACCCAAATACCATACAAATAAAATATTTCCTAACACTTCCTAACCCTGCGGTTGGGTAGATAAAATAACCCAGCTGATTTAAGTGTGCAGGAGATGCGAAAATGTGATCTAGAATCAGTTTAGTGAGATTTTCTTGACTTAAACTTGGACAAATACTTTCACATAGGTCTGAGTTTTTGCAGAGAACCCCTCTGGTCATTTTCCCTCAACACCTAGAGCCACTTACTTGATAACGTCTTCACTTCAGACCATTCAGTAAACTTAAGAGTTGGATTTGTGTGAAAATCCCAAGAGAACAGTAGTTTCTGACAGCCAGCTCATCTAAAAAACCAACTACAATGTCACATTTAAAGTCACTTAAGCCACCTTTCTTTTCCGTTTTGATGCCCCTTTTGAACCTCAGCAGTGCATCTTGGCTATGTCTCAATGCACTGAGTTGCTGCCATGGTCAGTGCCCAGTAATTGTATATTTATGTTAACAGATTACCAAATGTTACTGGTTTCTTCTGTTTATTTTCAATATTATTCATCAAGGTTTTCCAGTTTGCCTTTGGGGGAAAACAATGAGCCACAGATGTATTCCACAGCATCAGTGGATCCATCATGAGATATTTTTTTCCTAGTCTAGACCTCAATACCCAGACCTGGTGTTTCTTAAACCATGTGAGAGGCAAAGAGTGAGTCTTACAGCTCATTTATGGGCCTTTTGTTTTTTCATTGCATTGTAATCTGTGCATGAGGTTTTCAGTGTGAATAAAGTTTGGCTAAACTTGTATGATCTCCTCCAAGTCTTCTGTCAAACAGCTACAACGCACCCATCAACCCAGCCTCACTGAGTGATAGACGGACAGACAGAATGAGTGTATGAAAAGTCAAGGACAAGTCTAAAGGTGACGTTAGAAAAGGGCACGGTTAACCATCCAATTAAATTTATAACCTGCATTAAGCACTTTTGGCAGTCGGGGGCGTAGAGATTGAAAAATGGGGGACGTGTGTCCTCAGGCGTGCCCCTCCAACACACACACACACACACACACACATATTTACACACACAAACGCACACTCTCTGTACTCCTCAATCAAAGCACAGGCAGCTGTAAGCACCATTTCTAGGGACGCCATTATGCAAGGAAAATGTCATTAGCAATTTCACAATTTCACGCATGGTTGCTGCCTCCATGTCTCAGGAAGATGGCGGGCACAGTGAAAGGTAAAGGCCTCAAACTCTGAAAACAGACCACAGACTGAGACAGAGGAGGGTGAGCACTTGAAGAACAGTGATCACAACGAATGACTCTAAAAAACAACCAGCAACTTATTCACATTGCTATAACCTTCCTTCCTTTAAGAAGAAAAAAAACAAACCAGTGTTTGCTTGTTGAAGTGTGTGAAGTCATTTATGGGTCTTGTTTGTTGGCTTCAGCTAAAAAATACCTGTACTCAAACCCTAAAAATAGTTTATGAGAAATTAAAGGGATATACCAGCCCACTTGTTTTTGGTCTTGCCACACATCCAAGTCCATGAAAGCAGATAGACACCATTCTGTCAGCTGTGTGTGCCACAAGGAAGAAACATCCATAGTTTGCCCACCGTTAATTAGTTTAACATTGGGAGTCAAAGGGGAGCATCAGTCTGCTTCTGCAATTCTAAACAGAGCTTAGAGAGACTAAGATTACACTTATTGTAATTTTTGAAAGTAATACTTAGGAAACTAAACCCTGAAAAAATCTTCCTCGTTCTCTCTTACAAAGTCATCCATAATCCTTAGTACCAATATTCTGTTCCTCATAAAAGTTCAGGCATTTTGTTTACATTTCTGAGTTGGTTTATGTTAATTGTTCTTTGATTCATTCGAGAATGTGCATTTAATCGGAGATTGGGTTGATTTCATGTTCCTTAATGGTGAACACTGCTGCCTGCTGGGCATATATATATTTCTTGTCTGTTGATGGATATATTCTACTTCTTATTCAGTGGACGCTACCTGATGGGCTGTTGTCATAGCGGTTAGCATGGGCTATGTTTAGCCTGCTTTTGCCTGTTTTTATTTTGCAGTTGAATGAAAAAGTATGTGAACCCTTTGGGATTACTTGGATTTCTGTTTAAATTGGTCATAAAATATGTTCTGATCTTCATCTAAGTCACATCACGAGGCAAACACAGTCTGCTTAAATTGATTCTGCACAAAAAAATTATACGTTTTCATGTTTTTATTAGACACACTATGTAAACAGTCACAGTGCAGGGTGGAAAAAGTATGTGAACCCCGAGGCTAATTACTTCTCCAAGAGTTGATTGGATCCAGGAGTCAGCCAACCTGGGGTCCAGTAAATGTGATTAATTAGGATGTGTTGGTTAAAGCTGCCCTGCACTATAAAAAACACACACCAGTTGTGAGTTTGCTGTTCTCAAGAGGCATTGCCTGATGTGAACCATGCCTCACACAGCAGAGCTCTCAGAAGATCTACGATCAAGAATTGTTGACTTGCATGAAGCTGGAAAGGGTTACAAAAGTATCTCTAAAAGCCCTGATGTCCATGTGTCCACGGTAAGACTGACTGTCTACAAATGGAGAAAGTTCAGCACTGTTGCTACTCTGCCAAGGTGTGGTTGTCCTGTAAAGATGACTGTGAGAGCACAGCGCAGGGTGCTCAATGAGGTGAAGAAGAATCCTACAGTGTCAGCTGAAGACTTACAGAAATCCCTGGCACATGCTAACATTATTGTTGACAAATCTACAATACATAAAACATTACACAAGAATGGATTGCATGGGAAGGAGGACACAATCAAGGAAGCCATTACTGTCCAAAAAAATCCATTGCTGCATTTGAAGTTTGTAAAAGAGCACCTAGATGTTCCACAGCACTACTGGCAAAATACTCTGTGGACAGATGAAACCAAAATTGAGTTGTTTGGAAGGAACACACAATGCTACGTGTGGAGAAAAAAAAGGCACAGCACATCAACATCAAAATCTCATCCCTACTGTGAAATATGGTGGAGGGAGCATTATGGTTTGGGCCTGCTTTGCAGCCTTAGGGCCTGGACGGATTGCTGTCATCAATAGAAAAATGAATTCCCAATTTTTTCAAGCCATTTTGCAGGAAAACTTAAGGCCATCTGTCCGCCAACTGAAGCCCAACAGAGGATGGGTGATGCAACAGGACAACGACCCAAAGCATAGAAGTAAATCAACAATGGAATGGCTTCAACAGAAGAAAATATGGCTTCTGGAGTGGCCCAGTCAGATTCCTGACCTCAACCCAATATAGATGCAGTGGCATGACCTCAAAAGAACCATTCACACCAGACATCCCAGGAATATTGCTGGACTGAAACAGTTTCGTACAGAAGAATGGTCCAAAATTCCTCCTGACCGTTGTGCAGGTCTGATCTACAACTACAGGAAACGTTTGGTTGAGGTTACTGCTGCCAAAGAAGGGTCAAACAGTTATTAAATCTAGAGGTTCACAAACTTTTCCACCCTGCACTGTGACTGTTTACATGGTGTTTCGAATAAAACATGAAAATCTTTATTTTTTGATGCTGAATTATTTTAAGCAGACTGTGTTTCTCTAGTGATGTGACTCAGATGAAGATCAGAACATATTTTACGACCAATTTATGCAGAATTCCAAGTAATCCCAACGGGTTCACATACTTTTTCATGCAACTGTACCTACTGTGTCTTTTCTATTGTGAAGATTAATTCTGAATGCACCATTTACACATGCTAATGGTGAATGCAATCTTTATGGACCTGTACAGAGGCTGAATGTTTATATTCTCTCTCTGTATTCCAGTTTTACAAAAGAAAAGGATAATGTGGCACATCAGTAACCACTGCAAAAAACAGATATACAGTACTTCCGGAGTCCTTATTGAGGCCTATTGATTAGCTTGCTGCACAGGCTAAATATGTTCAATTAGCTGAAGGAAGAAGAACCAATCTTCTTCTACTCATAAACAGAGACTTTGTTTTGTTAAACAGGTAAGAAGCACATACAGTGGTTTGCATATCCCCCCTGCAGTTTAAAAAAAAGAGTCACAGCACGCACACAGGACTGTTTGGAGTTGCTGAAGAGTTTATCTGATGACTATAGGCAGAGGCAGGCTAACAGTTCCCATTGATTCCCAGTGTTTTAGCTAGGGTAAGTAGTAGTGGGCCATCGTTGCCCATCTCCTCATTGTTACTGCACGCACAGTTGAAAGACTGGTGTTGACATGCTTGACATGGACTCAGGAGTTAGGTAAGACACCAAAACAAGAAAATGTTTGCGTACCCCTTTGAAGTCAGATGAAACACACTTCACTCTGAAAAACTGCAGGACAGTTATGCTCACTCTGAATTTAGAGAAGTGCTCTTCCTTCCTTTTGCATCAAAGTTGAAACAAATGTCCACTAAAATGTAAATCTGGCTCCTAAAGCTCCTCATAAGGTCACCAAAGCTGGGCAGAAGGTCACCCCTCTGCTAACACAGAGGTCCCACTGTCACCCCAGGGTGTTTCATTGTCTCCCCTCTGTCCTTCAGTGAAGTTTAAAAAGCAGAGGATTTTCTGCTGATTTCTCCTCTGCTGCACCACAGCCATGTGCTCCGACGTCACAGTGATCGCCTGCACCCCCTTGGGACAAGCACTTATGGAAACACTCTCCCTCAATGGGCTCTTGTTGAAACACAGCCTGGAGGTAAATGTGATAGAGAAGCTTTATCGGGCCTTTTATTCCAACCCGTGACTAAAACACAAGCTGCTTTCAGGTCCAAATATGATTTAGTGGAGCTGTTAACACCGGCGTTTAATGGGATTCTGCCAAAGTGGGGAATAAATTTGGAATAATTAAAATGATTTGAGCATCAATCAAACTCTGGTTGAAGAACTCGCAGCTAAAATCCTCTTTGTCTGCTGTTTCTTTAGATATCAGTCACTGAGAAAATAATGTGAGTGTTTTCATCAGATCTGCAGCTATAATTATCTCTGATATATGATGGATTATTTATTAGACAGTTCTGTCCCCGCTGACTTGGCACAGTTGAACAGGATCTGGCATTTAGACAGAAGAGACACAGAGGCTAATTATAGATACTCTTAATAGAAATGCACACATGAAGAGCTGTTCAGAGGCTGCTTTTGGGCCAGTTTAATGTGTTTAAGGAGGCTCTTATCCTCGTGAAAGGATGAGCCCTGGAAAGTTTTGTTTCTGCAGATACAAGTGCTGCTAATCAAATCACACAAAAGAGGACCTTATGCTCAAAGAAAAAGAAGTAGAACTCTTTTTTTAGACCTGAAGGTTCAAGGCTTAGATTGAAACACTTTAAGGGCACATTCACATTAGGCCCACTTGTTTCGAACTGTGCTGCGGCGCAGTGGCTTGCATTCACACTTGAAACATCGAACTGTGCCAGGGCCCAGTTGCATATTTACTCAGTTTGAAACAGCAGAGGGGGATATGCACGTAACTGGTTACCAAACCTGCTACGGAGGAGAACAAAGAAGAGGCTACCATGGCAACCATTTTCCACACCAAACGACCAATGTTTATGTCTCGCTCTCTTCTTCATTTTTTCTTTCTAATGTGTTTTTTGTATCATGTTTGAGATAGCATCAGCGACCCTCATTGTAAATAAAAACAAAGAAAAATGCATACATAAAAGTTTTGAAGGTGGTTTTGTATTAGTGAAGACTGTGTTCTGGCGGAGAGGCAGGAGACGTTGAAACTTGCCTTTACATCGCTTTTTCTACATGTCAACTCGCAGTCTCCCGTAAGGTGAGTGATAACAGACCACTCGTTGACTAAAGTCTAATGATTTCCACAAGGCATTCCAAAAAGTGCGGACAACCTGTAGTTGTTAGAAGTTACAGTGACCACAGCACTGGCAGAGCTATATACTCAGGGAGTCGTACAACCCTGACATCACAGAGCAGCGGTCTCGTATCCTGGCGCGCTTGCATTCACATCCGAACTGAGCCGTGACCGAGTCCTCTTCAATCACGCTGGAGACCAACTCCCCCAGTGGGCCCGAGCGCAGTTTGTTTGCATTCATACTACCGAAACGAGCCGGACTTTGGGCTCAATTGCACCCAGATCCGGGACAGGGCCCCTAGTGGGAAAGCACCCTAAATAGCAACCTTTAACAGGAGATACAATTTCCGCCTCACAAGTGTTTAAGGCTGAAATATGGCTCTAATCTCCTCAACCAACCAGTGTTTATGTTTTCTAGGCAACATAAAAAACACAGTATTCTGCTTTTTTGCACTGTGATCTGCTCTTCAGTTTGTTAAACATAGAGCACTTCTATGCACAAGACAAAAGTTTGTAGTATTAAAGGGATAGTTCAGAGTTTTTTTTAATTGAGGTTGTATGAGCTTCATTTGGCCACTAAGTACATTAGAAGCAGTAGAAAGTTCTCTCCTCTCCCTCAGAAAGCCACAGTCTTTAAAAGCTTACAAGAACTCCCATCAAAAAGTGATGACAAAATTTCAGAGTACACTAGAATTTTTTTGAAACCATCAGCTTTTCAGAAAAACAAAGTTTACCTGGAATGAATCGACTCACGTCACATATTCCTCGGTGCTGCACTGCTATTGTTCCAGATAAACTCCAGCTCGGATTTGATGGTAAATACAATTTTGGAGGTCAGAAGCCACTGCAAACTCATGTTACCATAAACAACCCAGGTCCTTCTCTGAATTCTTGTATGTTGATTATAAAACATTTTTGAACACGCAGGACCTCATTAGAAAATCCTTCAGCAGCTAATAAGAGCTCTGTGTTCCCTCCTTGAGAATCTTTTGTGCTCAATATTTAATTTGTTGCTGCTTATTAAAAGTGTCCCTGCTGTAGCTATTCAGCTACACTAAATTATGGCTCTGCGCCCCCTCCAGAAGAATGACAGCCCTGACAGCTTGTTGGTTGATCCCTAAAAGACGTCTCCGAGGACACAGCTTAATTATAACCTCTTTTGATCCACAAACTCTGGCAGGGTCGAGCTCTCCGTGGAGGAGGAGTCATCCGTCTTTCTGCCCACAATTCAACAATCATTTGCAAGACAGACTTTTTTCTTTATCAAACCTTTATATTATTTATTATTGTTATTTTTTAAACAAAAGGTCCTAAACAGGTGGTACATTTGCTCGCTACGCACCATCTTAGCTGTGTTGCTCATGAACACACAGTCCTTACAAGTTGTTCCTTGTTGTAAAGCTTACAAATCAGGCTTTCTGACATTATACAATAACACACCAAGGGTAGAAATAAAAAATCATTTTGTAGTTTTGATGCTTTCAATTAAAGGGATATTTTGGGATGTTTAAAGTATGTTGTGTGAAGTTCTTGGATTAGCCTGAGCATGAGCCATAAGCTCTGCATCTGTACAGAACAAACTGCCATGGGAGCCAAGGTCATATATTGTCAACACTACTCTCAATGCTGTAAAGAATTTTATGCAAAAACAAGCCACCAACACAACAGCTGAGAATTGCTAATAACTCTGTCAAGGAATCCATTTCAATCTTCTTTTCCTTATCAACTCAACAACTGGTGTTTTGAACATTCATGATTGTGAACATACTCCAGCAGGCATCAAAATTAAATACATGAACTTGAACACGGCCTCAGTAAATGTCATGAAAGGTGCATCTCAGCCCATAGTCGTATGTTTATCAGTGCTTTCATGGTCCAGCTGGACCTCAATAGGATATAATAGGACAAGCAGATAGACACCACTCTTTCTACCTGTCCATTGCTAATTAGCTTTGGTCAAACACTGGGAGTCATCTAGTAGTGTTAGCCTGCCTTTGCCTAAAGTCATCAAATGAACCCTTCAGCAACTCTTGGTGGTCCTGTGTGTTTATGAATTATTTCTTACCACATTATTTTGTTTTCCAGTTTTAGACTAAGCTTAACTCTTTATGAAATTCTTGAATGTAATGCATACAAAACTTAACCGCAGGGCTTGCCGAGGCTCGGATTGAATTCAATGCTTTTTCTCAATAACTGCAGAGAAACAAAAATGCATGTTCTAACTACTCATATCCTGGTAAAATTTGTCTTTCCCTTTTTAAAAACAGAGGAGCTTTTCCGAAAAAAAAAAAAATAATAATTAGAGTCTAAAGTGGTTTACACACCTACGGCTCGGTTGATTTTTACCGATTCAATTGAAAAAATCACCACAAATTTGAATATTTCCATTGGATCGTTTCATGATAACATGGCAGAATTTTGAAGCAGGCTGAGTGCTAAAAAAAAGACTTCAGCTTTCTTTTTGTCACTGCGTCACAGTCAGTAATGCCATAACTATGAAACATGCAGTGCACCAAGGTTATAAAAACTGCAGGCTATGCTAGCCAAAAAAAAAACAACTGCCTGATTCAGAAATGTCCTTTGTAAGATTATACCTATGAGCATATTTATCAATGAGCAGACTTTGCATGTTCCCCTTGCGCATGCATGGGTTCTCCTCCTCCCACAGACCAAAACATGCTTATTCGGTTGATTGGTGACTCTAAATTGCCCTTAGGTATAAGTGTGGATGGTTGTCTGTCTGTCTATGGGACCCTGTGATTGGCTGGCAACCGGTTCAAGGTGTGCCCTGCCTCTCAGCCAATGACATCTGGGATATGCTATAGATGTCTTGATTCTAGCTCCCATCTCTTCCTGCTCTAAAGGACTCTGATTGGACTGTGCTAATCACAATCATTGCAGAGTGGAGCTTGGCAAGACGGATCCATCTGATTGCAAAAATTAAATCAGGCAGATCCAGTTGCTGTGCAAGGTTATAAGTGATCATAATTTTGAAAAAGTCTGATGATGAAATTTGAACAACTCAGGAAACATTTGACTAACTTCTCCTTCAAATCAGAATCAGATACAGAAAAGAAGTTTGGTCATTTCAGTTGCTGTTATACACAGTCAAGCAGAAGGAACATCAGGTAAAGACATTAAAAAAAATAAGAGCATGAAAGAATTTAAGTAGGCAAGTTGCATCATGCAGAATCTTTAAGACAAATCACTTTCTTTATGAAGGAATAACAAGTAAAAGTGAGACTATAAACTAGGCCACCAATTTACACTATTAACATTGCCAATAATTACAAAATGAAAATAATATAACAGCACCACTTGACAGTCGTCCACATTTGACTAAAATAGGCAAAGTTAAATAATAGGTATGTTGCACAGGATATTACGTTTGGTAACTACCTTTTGGGGGGGGGGGGGGGCATTTTGTGTCTTTATTGATAGGAGGGGGAGAGACAGTGGATAGACTTGGGAGTGGGGGGTGGGAGAGAATAGGTGAGGATACTTTGCCATAGCCTGGATTTGAACCCAGGCCTGCAGAAGCATGTATATGGGACATGGCTGGTTTGTCACCACTTTGCCAAGCCAGCCAACCTTGCAGAGCAGACAGACCTGCCTGATTCTCAAATCATGCATCTCCATCTTGCCAGCCTCCACTGTCCAACGGTTTCACTCGGCTAAACGCTTAACGGCCCAAGAGAGGCGGGAGCAGTGAGAGCTGCGAAGTGACAACAACAGGAAGTGACGAACAGGAAGTGACAAACAGGAAGTGATGTCACTTCCTGTTGTAAAAGTAATGATGGCTAATGTCAGTTACCCTGTGCTCATCATGGTTACTCAGTTACACTTGGTGAAATATGCTGTCCTCAGGAGTTTACTTTGTAGGGATTGTCTTTGACAAGGTTCATGTCACATATACGTGTTAAATGACACATCTATGTTGTATAATTTAATGTGAAACGATCATCTTAAGGTAGTTTAGATGTCAGCTAATGGACATTAGCCACAACGGCTAACGGCTAATAAGGGCAAACAACAGTTAAACATTATCTGTTGTTTGCCCTTATTAGCCGTTAGCCGCTACGTTTAGCCGCTACATATGCTATGTCATGTCAGTGCTGCTTGATATGGATTGGTCGGTGATGAGTGTGATGTGCCAAACGATCATCCAATCAAAAGCTGCTCTTGTTTTTGAAGGTTCTGTCCCTGAAAACATTTTTGCAGGGCTCCTCCCCAGACAGATTAGTGAAATATTTCCAATATGGAACTGTCCATCTGGCATGTCAGGTTACAAGGCAGCACCCCCGCTTAATAAATCATTTACAAATATCAGTGGTAAGAACCATGAAAAAGTGTGAAAAATGTTTATTCCCCAAGACCTGATGGAGCAGTGATAATACAGGGTGGAGTTCTAAAGTCAGATGGCCACAGGCAGGAATTAGTTCCGACTGCGCTCCGTAGTGCATCAAGGCGGTACGTGTCTCACTCTGAGTGAATGTTTATCACACTGTGGATCTGCAGTCCACATACATGAAGACCACCTCCCCAAACAGTGCTTGAGTACAGTATGGCGTCACACTGATCAGATCATCTGGACATGGATCAGTGTCAGTCTGCAAATTATGAAACCACCCTTGGTTTTGCAATCCCCCACCCAAGCCAATGGAGCCTCATCTTCAGCTGAAGTCTTCTGAAGAAGCCTTCATGATGAAACCCGGCACACACACTGCGCCGAGAGGACAATGAGGCTTTTATTGCAGCTTGATCAACAGAAGCAGCAGATGGGTCAAATGGTGAGACGCACTCAGTGTAGCACTTCAAATGAAGGACAGCTGCTGCTGAGAAGAACACGGACCATCTGCACAAACGTTTTCAAGTCGACTGGACCCTCACAAACCGCTCACACAAACACCTCTGTGGTTTGACCTTGCACTTGTCGGCGTGCACCCTCATGTAGCCACACCGACCAAACATAAATTACATTTTTGAGTCTTTGTACAAAAGGTGAAATATGTCCACTGAGTCAGCTGCTGGGTCAAAACACACAGCGATGTGTTTGCAGAGGCGTTTGGGGGATAAAGTAAACAAACCGATTGGTAAACAGCCTCCATTATTCATCAGTTTAATGCAGCAGAACTTAATCTGTGAGGCCTCTGCTGCGCTGAAAACCGCCGAGGCACAGGGAGAAATTAAAATCCATTCAGACCATGGAAGGTAATTTGTTATTTGTTCGCCACAGGCCGGTTAAGCTGCCTAATTGGGGGCCCAGAGCGAAGGTTTTGTTATAAAGAGCAGATTGGATAAAGGCACGTCTGCGGAGGAGAGATTGTGCTGATACTGTTCGGGGGATTACTCTTAGCAGATGTGAATATCACATCAAAACAGGGATTTGAAAGTGTCAGTCGGTGGTGGATTTACTCTGCGTGTGAGCTGAGGGGGAGCGGCGAAGCTGCGGCGAGGTTTCTTTGTGTTTGTGAAGGAAGAGGAAGCAGAAGTTTTTTAATCTGAGATCACAATGTCACAGTGAGACACGAGCAAGAATTCCGACAATGACAAACTGAAAACCTGATCCTCTTAACTCAACTTCCACAACGCAGGTCAATTACCACTCTTTCTTTGGCTGCAGGACAAATGTCACCCAGGAGGCCTTTAGACACCAACAGAAATGAGAATAAATTGGTAGTTTTAATGCCTAAAATAGCTTCTTTTCACATTGAAGGCATTTACACACAACCTCTTTACCAATGATGTTAGAAAGTCTATCCAGTGAGATTAATATCCCATAACCTTAAAGGAGACATATCATGCTTGTTTCTCCTTTTCACTATGCCAGACTAGGATGCCTGTAAAGCATTTCTGCCCTCAGTACAAGTCATTTAGTTCCTTCATTGCCCCACAATAGCGTTCTCAAAATCCTCATTTTAAGCCATTAACAAGCTGTCGTTGAAACACGAGGATCTCAGGATGACCTACAGTTACCTTGCAACGTCACAGCCCTTTGTGCTCTGATTGGTCAGTTCTATCGGGGGTTGAGCCAGCCTGTCCTTCTTCTTCTACTGTATTTTCCGGCAGCCTCAAAGCAGCGACCGCGTATTGAGTCCCCCTACAGGCCAGAGCTGGTAATGAGTAAATGTCAGCTAGGGAGCTATACACTGCTGCTGGTGGATGTGTTCCTCTGTGACGGTTTTGTGGCTAACGGACATCAGAGAGGAGGAAGTGTTTTATCAGATTAATCCAATAAAAAGAAATGTACCTCCTGTCGTCACGACGATTTAAATCTCGCGGACATCTCGCAATGACCTATTTTCAGAGGCATCAAATCTCGTTCTAGGATATCAGAAAAAATACAATATCTCATTTTTTGAAAATTAAGGGGGTGTAAGGTCTTGTTTTCAAATTTATTATATTATATGTAAGTATTAAATCATGCATCAGCATGATATGTCTCCTTTAATATAAGCTGCAGCTGGATCCACATGATTTAATGTCCATAAATCAGGCAGAATTATCTCACTGAAATCAAGTCTACAATGGCTCTGAGCAGTCCAAAGCAGGACAGCCCAATCAGAGCCCCTTAGGGCAGGAAGAGGCACGAGCAACAAGGGAGACAACAGCAGGAAGTGACTGCTCGTACAGAGATTATCTTTAGGAGCTGTTTTATCAGATCTGGACTAAATTTCTTTATGAAATTCAAAACAAATATCAACACTCAAAGCATTTAGTGATAGAAAGGATATTTTCGCTATATTTCTGACACATATAGGTAATAATTTGTTCTACATAACGGCTCATATTTTTCACTTCACACTTCGAAAGTAGTACACACCTATTGCATTACCTGATTGGTCTGTAATGAAAGTGATTGACAATACGCATGTTCAATCACCTGCTGGATATGCTTTTGAAAGGTTCTGCACATCCCCAAACACTTTCCATGAGCTGCTGCCAAGATGGACCAGTGAAACATATTGTAAGATCCATCTGGTCAGTTTCTAGGAGCCTATGAAGGAAGATGTGAAAGCAATTTTCCTTGAGTTGCCCTCAAGTTTAATCAACAAACTTTAGAGCATCCTGATCTTTAAAGCTGGGGTTGGCAATTGGAAAAGTAGCATGAATTTGAATGTAGCATCTCCTCAGGGTTCCGCCTAGAACAAAGCAAGAAAAACAAAGTGTTTATTTTAGATTTCTTGTACACCTGTCTTAAAATGTGAGGGATACTGGAGCTGGGTTGGGGTTTTGGGATGGCTCGTAGTGGGCTTCCCTCATTTTCAAAGACAAAGCTTGACAGGCAAGCATTCTCCCATGGAGTCTGATCCCTCGCTCGGCTACACATACTGAGTCTGTGCACGCCGGGAAAATGTACGCACAGGAGGTGGGCAGAATGGCGACGAGATTTGACTGATTTAAAAACGGTTACAGCATGATTATTGGTTGGTGTTTTCCCTGTTTTACTCCTGCTGTAGATAGCAGATATTTTTCGCTCTGTATTAAGAACACCTTATGAGTTGATTGCCATCGGGTCATAAAGTTTATTTTAACCAGTATTACAAAAAGTGTATCTAAATCAAATTGTCAACCCTAGCTTTAACAGCCCCGCACAGCAACTAGATATGCCAATTTGTCTTGTATCAGGCAGATCTATCGTGCCAAGCTCCAATTTACAACAACGTAGCCTGACCTAAAGCCAAAGTCCTTCAGGCAGGCAGGGATGGGAGCATTGTGTGCAGGAAGATTAGCATAGATGCTAACAGCTTCAAGAGCGGATCTGGACTGGAACAAGACAAAAATAATTCCTCAACAAGAAGGATATTTTTGCTCCACTTCTGAGAAAGTTTGTTATAAGAAGTGGTTCACATTTTGCATTTTACACCATGGCAGAAGCGCATGCCTACTACATTGTCTAATTGACCTGCAATGAAAGTCCAATCTACTGACGCTGTCCGCCATGTTTGCTTACACCCAACTGCTAGAGTCGAGGCCTGGGTTGTTGGTGAGAAAGTTGTTTGTTAACCATAAGAAGTTGATAATTAATTCTGTTATAATTGTCTTCCATGTTTGGATTTCTCATGGTTTAAAGAATAGCTAAGATTAAAGTCTTAATGTGTGTACCAGGACTATGATACTGCCTGACATGCTGTAGATGATACTGAAAATTCTTGATTATACTGAAACTAGAGAGTTTTGGAAATGCCATTCTGGGGTGCTGGTTTGGCGGAGTGGTTAGCAACCATGCACGTCCCACATACATGCTTCTGCCGGTCCGGGTTCGAGTCCAGCCTGTGACCAGTTGGCAGAGTGTCTTCCCCTACTCTCTCCCCCTTTCACAAGCCTATCCACTGTCTCTCTCCTATCAAATAAAGGCACAAAATGCCAAAAAAAATACAATAAAAAGATGAAAGATTAAGATAAAGCTGAAAGTTAAGCAGAAAAGCTAAATTAATACTGAAAATCCTGAAGATAGTGCTTAAAACAATCAAGGTATGAAAAAAAACATTTGAAAGATAAATCTAAAATCCCTCAGATAATGCTGCAAATGGTATTGTGTTGGATTAAGAGGCTCTTAAATAACAGACTACAATGCTGAATGTGCTGCAGAGGAGGATGATGATGCTCAAAAGTTTTCTTCACTTCACTAATTAATTCAAAAAGTCACATCCTAGGACCTCATTTGAAATGGAAAACTTAAAGTACCATCAACAAGCTCCAGCAGCTGCCCACCTTTCATTTATTTTCATTCACACCACACTTCCATCCTTAATTAGCCAACGCTGAAATTAATTAAAGACCTGCTTCCACGTCTAATGAGAGAGTCAGAGGAATTAAATAAGAGGCTGATGGCCACACACATCCCAACATCAATCCAATTATCCCGTGTCCTTGTCAGTTTGGTCCCTGTAGGATCGGACAAAACAAATCAAGCCTGCTCCCCTCAGATTCACATCAAAGTGTGGGAACCAGCACCGCACTGATCACTTCATGGGTCCTATGGGTGCTCCATCTGACGCCGGCGGGCTTCGATCGCTCAGGGAGGAGGAGGTTATTAGATTTTATCGGTATGTGTGCCATGTTGGAGGGATTTCCACCCTGAGAGCAGAGAGACAGAACCTGGATCTGCACGCTGCATGATGACCTGCATTTAAATTCAGTCCAGGCTCTGCCGTCAGTCCTCTGAGACACGCACACACTCGGAGACACACACACACTGCACTCGAAATCTATATGAACAGTCACAAGTATGCACCGAGGCAGACACAGACCCCTGACACCTCCGTATGCTTAAGAACAACATATGGATGCAAACAAAAGCCTGAGACTTACAAACAATCATCTATGAGCATGACTCAGATGGATACACAATAATGAGAAAAATGCATTGAATGACTGAAATGT
The DNA here is from genome assembly GCA_036419115.1 of Scarus forsteni. Taxonomy (NCBI): domain Eukaryota; kingdom Metazoa; phylum Chordata; class Actinopteri; order Labriformes; family Labridae; genus Scarus; species Scarus forsteni. The sequence goes on from JAZDUH010000341.1 coordinate 39,110,040, forward strand.
AGACGTTTGTACCCGAATGTTCTTTACTACACCTATTCCCTCCTGTATGCACACAAATGCTTATGACTCTACTTTTTGTGCTTAAAAATTAATAGTTTAATGCTGGAAATGCTCAACATGTTACTGAAAATATTCAAGATGATGCAGAAACTTAAAAAAAAATTAAGCCAAAATGTCCAGGTGTTATTTATTGTGCTGAAAATTATGAAAACAATGATAAGAAGGCAATGATTCTGTTGAAAATGCAAAAAAGTAAGCTGGAGATTGTGCTGAAAACATTTGAAATGATGCTACAAGGCCAATGATAAGGTAAAAAAAACACAAACAAATACACCCACAGTGGTGTTAAAACAAAATTCTAACTAGCCAATGACTATGTCTAAGATTCGGGAAAGGGAAATGAAATTGCTCAAGATGGTTCTAACAATAAAGGAAGCCATGCTAATTAGCCAAATGTTCGTTAAAAATATACAAAATGTGCTGTAGATGCTGAAGATTGTACTGAAAATTATGGAAACATCACTACACAGCCAAGAATAGTTTTAAAATATTGCTAATTAGCCAAGGATAGTATAACAAACATTAAACATTAGAAAAAAAACCTTTGATATGTCTCTTTAAAGGATGGTAATAGTACTAACTAGCCATGGATGGATTTCAAAAAACTTAGTCTTAATAAAAAAGCTCAAGGTGATACAGGAAATGACAGAAATAAAGCTAAATAATCAAGTGTCATGTTGAAAACATAACACTAAAAATCACGGAAACAATGCTGAGAAGGTAAAGACTCCATTAAAAAAAACAAAGAAAGCTTAAGATGCTAAAGATGTTGCGTAAAATTAGAGGAAAATTGAGAAGTGGTCAGGTAAGTTATTCAAAACACAAAAAAAGCCTAAAGATCTTAAGAGGATGCTGGAAATCATTAAAACTTTGCTAACTACACAAGATTATATTGAAAAAATACTGAAAACATTGAACATAATGCTGAGGATTCCTCACATAATGTTACATTGTTACAAAGCCAAATATCCTGTTGAAAACTGCAAAAATGCTGGAGAAAATTAGAGAAATGCAAATACTTCAAATGTTGTTGAAAATGTGTTAAATTGGATTTAAAATGACAGTGAAACAATGCTAAATAGAATGGCTAATACTAAAAACACAAATTAATCAAGGAGAATACAAAAGATGTGTTAAGTAAATGATGGAAACAGCTAATTTGCAGAATATTTGGTCAAAAATTAAGGAAATAATACAAAAATGCTTGTTTTGATGCAAAAAGAAAACTACTAAGCAGCCAAAGATCATGTAAAAAAAATTGCTAAAAGTACTCAATATACTATTTTTTTAATACTTCTTTGATACAAAAACTGATAAAAAAAAAAAGATTTCATTTGCAAAATTTAAGTGAAGAGTTAGTTTCACGGTCAGTAGATTCTGATGAGAATTCTGTTTGTTAAATTAATAATACAGACAGACAATAAGCCTTGATTAGAGATAAAACATGCAAAATTAATGTATTAAAAGCCCAAGCTAAAAAGATCTTAAGGTATTATTTAAAGCTGTTTTGGTTTTGCTTTAGTGAGCTGTTGTTTTTTTGTTTGTTTTTTTTACTTGCATTAGGTTAACCAGCACCTTTTTTAGGTTAATGATATACTTGGATGTTGCTTCGGACAAAAGGGGGGAGGCGTGTTTTAAAATGATTGTCTTTTGAATGTATACCTGTACTTAATTTTTAACTGATCATTAGTTTTTATGTTTTTAAATGTGTTACAGACCCCAGGAAGTGTAGCTGCGGGCAACTGCCAAAGGTAATGGGGATCCTAACAAACAATTAAAACTAAATGATAGCAAAGCAATCAAATTATGGTAGAAATTTGCCGTTCAGGATTATAAATAAAATATTTTAAACACTGATGCAGAGCAGACAGTACAATCTTTTACCTATGGCACAACAGCAAAGCACACACTGAGGATACAGTAGCTAAATGTAAAGGGTCTAAAATCAGCTCCACTTGAACAGGGTCTTTCCAAGTGCTAACACGAGGTTCATAAACACATATTCTAACACACATTCAGGGACCACAGCTCTGTGCTCGGTGACACTTATCCTGAGGAGAGCTTCCATCTGAAAGCACTGAAGGCCTGTGTGTGCTGGTGAGGTATAGCACGGATCGTAAACAGCCACAATGGGGAAACAAATGGGTGGTCTCTCTACGGCTTCATCCCCTCGCCCAATCGATGATGCACGATAACGCAGCAGCGAGGCCTCGGGGGAGACGGATGGACCCGGGGGTCCGCAGCCGAGCCGAGCCGCTGTCAAACACACCGGCAGCAGAGCGTCGTGCTGTTTTGCATTTCAGGATGAGGCAGTGTTGCAGTTAATTAAAGAGCTCAGAGGGGTATGAAACAGTGAGCGGGCAGAGCAGGCTGTGTGGTGGAGATCCAGCTCAGTGAGGGGATTTTTGAGTGTGTTTGAATCCTCAGTGACAGTTTTTATCCAGAACTTTCACAACAAACAGACCCTTTGTTCTTCTATTTCTCTTGTACCTTCTCGATACATTGGGATTTCAGGAACATTTAGCAGTAAACATGTTCTCCCAAAGGAAAAATGAACCTCCTGAGAGCCAGCAAACGAGTCACCTTCTATGATGCTGTTCCAGAGTGGATCCAGTGTCCACTACATGCGCAATTGTGCAAAACCTAATTTAGATCCTGACTTTATAAGGTTTATAAATTTCATTCCTAATATAGAGGATATTCAGCAATGTCTAAATTTGTTCATTAGACTGGCAGTTCTTCTACCCACTGAGTGGCAGAGAGCTGGTGACTCATTAGTGGTAAGAAATAGTGAAACGCTTTAATTAATCAGGACATTGCTGTAATTTAGTAATTTCCAGAAGACCAGGTCATTTTTAACAACATCGTTATGGAAAATAGATGAATGTTTTAAAAACAACTGAATAAAACTACTGGAGCCATAAATTCACCGTAAAATTGCAGCATTTGCCATAGGATTACGCCCTATAGTGTCTTGAACTCTGTACATGTGTGATTTTACATGTATCCAAAATCGAAATGATGTACCCAGGATTTATCTGCTTATACAGACTTAGAATCGGTTTAACTGTTGTTGACTTTCGTATATTTAAAGGATAAGTTCGGTTTCTACAGCTTTCACATTGTTTATAGAATGAAGTAGAACTCACCCAGAAGGCTTTCCTGATCCAAACAGTGCTTCGGGAGATATTTAGATCCAAAATCGAGTGGTGGACATCCGTATAATGGTAGCACATGGGGCATGTTAGCCAGGGGCGGATCTAGTAATTGGGGCCCTTCATAATCCTGTACTGTGCTGATGCATTTTTTAAATTATTTTTATTATTTTTTCCAACTTATGGGATGGGTGCAGAGAAAAAATAAACAAGGAAAGTACAGATATCAGTAAAAAATAATGTCTCCTTAAAAAACAGTATGTTGAGACAAAGTTCCCATTCCCTACTCAGATAACTCATTCAGTCTTACTCATTCACACCACAAGAGACAAAACAGATGGACATACGATTGTCAGAAGTATTGACAAGAAGAGGGGGGAAAGGGGGGGAAGAAGAAGAAAGGGAGGGAAGTAAATAAAAATAAAGAAATAACTAAAATTAAACTAGATTAAATAATAATATGAAAAGTAAACAAGGTCAATAAATCAGTATTTCATTGGTTTTCAGCATGCTGATACATTTTTATTACTATTTTAATCTTGTACTAGGTAACATAACAAAATAAATGAATTTCCTTAAATTTTGTAATTTAGTTCAATTTTGACAGAAGGCGAGTGTGTTCATTAGTCCTGCTTTTGAAATCTGTTACAGTTATCTGACAGCTTCAGTTACAAGTTACATACCCATGTTTATATGTCCTCCACATCCAGGGAATAATATTTATGACCAAAAAAAGATTTTGAACTAAATGGGACATCGGCAAAAATAAATAAGAAGTTTATCATGCACACGCAAAATTATCCAGTGCATGGGCCCTAAGCTGTTTATACTAAGTGTCATATCGTTTGAAAAGTTATGAATTAAAGTATTTTACAGGATATTATGATTGAAAATAAAGACAATAAAATCAAATGTATAAGGTCTAATGACAAAATGATCATAAAATATAGATGTTGATCTCCTCTACTTCATACTACAGCGTGTGAATTAAGACTAAAATACTAATAACTGAATCAAAGAAAACTTTAATAATACATTTTTGTGAGATGTTTGGGGGCCCCTGGACATCTTGGGGCCCCAGGCAATTGCCTGTGTTTGCCTAATGGTAAGTACGCCCCTGATGTTAGCCTGAAGAAGAAGAACGTTTGCTTCCGAGCATGCGCAGTACAGCTCATTGTTTCAAGGGAAGACCGGCAGCTACACAACGACTTTCTTCTTCCAGTTTTGTGCAAAATGGATGAATATCTATCGGATGAAGATGTTGTGGAGGAGAACTTTGAATATGATGGGTGTCCTTACAGTTTCGAGCCAGAGTTTACAGATGAGGAGCTCATCGAAAGGAGGACGCAGAGGCAAAGAGAAGAACAGCTCTCCAGAGAATACTGCGCATGCGCGGAGGCAAACATTCTTCTTCTTCAGTTCAGAGGTCAGAACAGCCACAAAAACATGTCTGGAGCAACACAGACTGCAATGGAGGAGTAGCCCGAGATGACCACGATGAAATATTGGTGAAACTAATGAGTTTTTGGATGATTAATGCAGCTTTAGGAGCAGCGCTATACATGCCCTATGTGCTACCATTACACGGATGTCCGCTGCTCGATTTTGGATCTAAATATCTCCTGAAGCACTGTTTGGATCAGGAAAGCCTTCTGGGTGAGTATATTGTTCTACTTCATTCTATAAACAATGTGAAAGCTGTAGAAACCAAACTTATCCTTTAAATGTGACACCCAAACTTCTCAGATGCTATAATTTTATGAGAATGTGAAAAATAGCAGTCGTAATTAGCCAAATTAAAGTCACATTTGCTTCATTATTTCATCAATTAGTGGGATAAAACTATGGACTAAGCGATTTTTTAAACTGTGTACTGTCAAACCAACTGCTGTCATCTGACTTCTCTTTGTTGATGAGAAAATCTCAGTATGTTTGAAGTTGGGTTGTATCAGGTTTTTATAGACAGAGGAAAGGCTGAAACAGCTCCCAGCAACGCTGTAGCTTTAGAGGGATACCCCAACTTTTCAGAGCTCGCCCACCGCTAATTATCTTAGCTTAAACACTGGGAGTCAATTGGTAGTGTTAGCCTGCCCTTGCCTACAGTCATCAGATAAAATCCACAGCAACTCTAAACAGTCCTGTGTGCTTGTTGCGACTTTTTTTTTTTTTTTTTTTTACCGCGCTATTAGGCTATTTTAGGACTAAGATTAACACTTTATGTAATTTTTGAAATAAATACATACAAAACTAATCCACAGGGCGAGCTTTTAAGTAGGTCAACAAGTGGGAGGCTAGATAACACCACATTTGACAGGCTTTGCTCTGCCTGACTGGTTGTGAAAGCAAATCAAACCAAGTGAAAAATAAAACTGGTGTAGTTTTACCCAAGGATCAAACCAAGTCTGCCAAATTTGAGGTGTGAAAGTGCCCGTACAGGAGCTTTGGGCTATTTTTGGTCTCATCTGCACACAGAGGAAACATCTTTAACTCAAACTGTTACCTGCTGCACTTTAAGCTTCAAGTCTCTAAAGGTCACGGGCCTCATTTATAAAACTGTAAAGATCACTATAGGTGGCGTACACCAGAAACACAGGAAATGTGTGCACACAAAATGGATGGACACAGATGGACACAGATCAGGCATCACTGATGCCAGAAAGGCAAAAGAGTGGAAGCATGTGGCTATGCTGTAAATAATTTTCCCTCGGAGGGTCGATGAGAGGATGAAGAAAAAATGAAATGGGCCAACATAAAAGTGGAGGTGAAAAGGTGAATCTATCTCCATAGTAAAAGTGTCTGAGCCACAGGTGGGGAAAGTTCACACGTAAGCTCACCCCCACAGATGAAAAGCTGTCAGGGTGATTGGGGAATCCCTCCTGAGCGGTGTGGTGACGGAGGCAGAGGGGGACACAGGTGCGCCACGTCCTCCAGCAGTGCCAGATAAGCCATTGTGCATCTTCGCACATTATGAGTGCCTTTTATATCCAACCACCACTTCAAGTTCCTAACAGCTGCAGGTGTTATAGCCTAACTGACCAGCAGAAGTGCAATGATCATGACATTTAATGACAGTTATTAATATAAAACTTTATTTGTACGGTACATTTGCAGAACACAGTTACTGTCTGCCTTATTGTTTATATTAATGGATTTCATAACAGCATGTAAGGCTTGTTTCACAATGCCAGAATTGATTTAGTAATAAAGGCTACATGTGTGGGCATTGATTACGTTCGCACACTCCCTAGGGCGTCAATATAAAATTTTCCTTTCTTTGTTTTTGTTAATATGTTCTTCATATATGATATGTGTTGGGAAATGTGTATATACAAATATTTCACACAAATGTATAAATTTCGCATAGCTGTCTTTAATTTCATCCTCCTACTGCTGGGTTCGCAGTTCCCCGTTTCTTCATATTTTGTGCATACAACAGGGTCAGAGCTGCTGTGGAGGTCTACCCAAAAGTTACAAGTGGCTTATACTTTTTTTTATGCATACACAGCATTTATAAATGAGGGCCACTGTGGCTGCAGGTTTTCATTCCAACCAAGCAAGAACGCACCTGATCCAACAAATCAACCGTGTAAAGACAGTCCAGTTGATTAAATAGTTTGCGTCAGGTGTGTTCTTGCTTGGTTGGAATGAAACCTGCAGCCACAGTGGCCCTTTACAGGATCAGTTTGACACCCATTGCCTACTCTTTGCTGCTGTCTGAGTTAAACCAAGTTTCGAGATCTTCTGAAATAAAAGCGGCGTTATTAAAGTGTTGAAATGATCCCACTCTGTGCCGTCTAAACAATCAAAGCTCACTTTAGAGCTCAGTGTATCTCTTAAGCACAGTAAACCGGCCCCTTGAGCCCCCCACAGGGCCGTGTCAAGTTTTATTTTGACACCAGAACAAAGTATTTTCATCAGACATCATTCTGAAATTCTCTTTGAAGGGGAGAAATCTTACAAAAACAACACAGAGAGAAAAATGGCTGGATCTTTGTTGCTGCGAGCTCGGAGACTGAAAAACGATCGTCGGGTTGACAGGCTGATAAGAGCAGAAACTGTGAGGCGAGGTCACCTTCAGATAAACTAAGCTCTGCTAAATCATTAATTCAGGGGGATGATGGATGGGAAACTGAGACCTCGACGTCAGGAATGATGGGGCACCGCCGGGAAAACACACAAACGGAGATCTGGGGCGATGCCGAATAAACAGTCGGAGTCAAAGGGAAGCGGATCAGACTGATTCTGATCATTCAGGGTTTAGAATTAATCTGTGGCTCATAATTATTCACCTGAAGGGGAATGAATAACCTCAGTGAAATACGAAAAAATATGAAGACCAAATCCTTTGACATTTAGAAACAGATGATATAATCATCCGCTTGATTATGCCCATCTGGTCAACTGCTGCTTAACATGAATGGCTAAATAACATGGCAGCAACCAAATGCATTTATCGAGAGCCGGCCCTACCCAATATGACACTTTAGGTTGGATTTTATATGTTGCCCCCCTCCATCGGCAATTATACAATTATAAAAGTAATCAAATTGCATTTCTTTTACCACTGTCTTTAGTTTATAAGATAACATGTCACCCAGTTTACATGCTTAACAAATTACAAATAAATACAAAAAACTCTACAATACGATATAATTACCCTTACCCCCAATAAAAACCATGTAAATAAATGCATAAATGATAATATTAATACATTATAATACAACAGTCAACACAAAAGTTAAATAACCATATAGTTTGAACAAAAACTATTCATAAGCTACATTTAAGCTATGCAATAACTATAAAAAATAAATAAATAAATAACTATATAAAGTTATTTGGTATATTTATTTGTAGTAATATTGATTGGACATTGCTTTACATTTGAATGAAAGTGAGCTTTTCCATTATTAAGTGTTAATAGTAATAACTGGGTTTAATATGGTTATATTGAAGGTGGATTTCTTCCAGATTTTGTGACGCTTATGTTAAGTAAAAAGTCTGCAGATCTTGGGTTTACTGAGGTAGGAATAAACTTGACTCAACTCAGGGTGGCATGGTGGCACAGCAGGAAGGTTGCTGGTTCAATCCCTGTGTCGGTCAGGGCCTTTCTATGTGGAGTTTGCCTGCTCTCCATGTGCATGTGTCGGTTTTCTCTGGGCATACTGGCTTCCCCCCACTGACCAGAAGGAAAGGGCCTTATAAAATGCGCAACCACAAATTGCGGACGGAATCACGGAATTAGACGGTAAATATGGAATTCAATATAAACGCAGAATACCACGCAAATGGCCATTGTTTCATGTAAAAGCATTATTTTTTCTGACTAAATAGCAATGTGTCTTTCAGGAAAATGCACCCGGGGGTTCATTAAGTCTGCGGACAATGCATACTTCACTTCCTCTACCCCTCCTTCCTCCCTCATTGATGATGTCAACATGTCACAGCAGCCGTCTGAGACACCAGCCAGCCCCCTGTCTACAACAAAAGTGATCTGAGCATCCTCAGCATCCAGTTGTCACTCATTTTTCATGATTGCTGGTGTTGAGGGGCGACAAGCGGTGAGATGTAAGTAAAGTCAACAAAGAAGGTCCGAAACTCTCGGCTAACTCCAAAGTACATTGCAGAGCAGTTTGTCAATGATTATTATGAGTCAGGAAATCAAACTCTCTGCAAATTTTAGGTGTGTGGACCACCTGAAGAATGAGTGATTATATTTCATTACTTTATAGTGTGTTATTGGGTTAAAGGGACTATGAGGAGAATCTATTACCGGCAACGTGAAGACTCTACCCATGAGCACGTGCGGCGACTGTCGTAATGCTGCGTTCCAGCAACCTCGGACTCATCAGTGTTCCAGTTGAAGTCAGAAAAAAACAAGCCGATCTACCAGGCTATTGTTAGCTGTTGTTAGCATACCCTGCGTTGTTGTTTGAAGAATGTGATTATCACTATGGTAACATTTTTGTAAATAGAAGTCTAACAATACTATGTATCGACTGATCTAGAGCGACACACCCCAGTCAGAAGTGCAAATAAATTGATCATTACAGGAGCTAAATAACTGTTCACACTGGGGGCATCCATCTTTGATTGTCAACTCGGGAGTGGCGAGGTTTCACCGAGTTCCCAGTCGGAAATTCTGACTTCGGGGGGCAATCCAGTTGCAGTTTCCTACTTGGAACTCAAAAATCCCTACTTCTGACTACAACTGGAACGCACCAAAAGACGTGTGCAAGCCAAAGCGTGTGTTTGTTGTTTTGCAGACCAGACCTTCCTCAGAACTCTGTATTGTTTTACAACTTCTTTTTTCAACAACTTACAGGATGCAAAGCGACGAGGTAATATATCTCTTTCTAGTTACGTAGCGGTAGTTTTTGATGTGTGACAACAAGCAATATTTGGAAAACTTAGTACCGTAGCTTTGTAGCCGGCTATATATCGCTACTCAAAGCCTGGTGCTCTAAGACGTGTCCGAATAATATAAATTTGCTCTAGTTTTAATTGTCTTGTTCCCGAAGTTGAGTATCCAGGCCAGTCCAGCCCTGTCCAACCCGACCGGAAGGCTAAGGAATAGCATTTATAGATAACCTATTTTGATGCTCTATAACTCATCTTAAAGTGTGTATTTCGATCAGGCATATATCTAAAAGTGAGACTTTTTTGTAATTACATAGAAACTCCTCACAGTCCCTTTAAATTTGCGTAAAATACTAAAACGCTGAATCCTCAACAAATTAAAACTGTAAAGAAAGAAATGCTAAAAACTAAAATTTGGGGAAAAAATAACTGATTTTATAGGGCCAAAAAACATGCTCATTAGGTCAACTGGTGACTCCAATTTTCCTTTCTGTAAGAGTGTGAGTGTGAACTGTTGCCTGTCTCTTTGTCACTGTGACATATCAGTGAATCAGCATGGTCTCTGTTGCTTTTGACCAAAAAACAGTATGTGTGTTGGATGAGGTAAAAATGCAAAAGATTTAATAAAACAATAAACTTTCAGAAGCTTCCTCCCCATCCAAACATGGCTACACTCCTCTAACATAGACACGAGACAGTGGAAGTTTCTAGAACACTTTGTGCCTGTGGGCTGAGCCGTTCTGTCTCTGGTTGGTAAATCTCTGTCTCCAAAAAATCCACATTCCAAGCAGGAGCGGGGCAGAGACACCACCTCTCCGTGTGTGTGAACGTGGCTACGAAGGTAATTAACATTTCCCTAGCATCAGCGGCTGGTGCTCAGGGCTAAAATGATCCGTGGAGACCTCGTCGACGCTGTAATGAAGTCCTAACACTTCTGCACTGACAAAGGAGAGGAAAGAACGAATGAAAGTTGAAGAGGATGAGCAGACTTTACAGCTGAAATCATTCAAATATGAGCTGAATACTGCAGGAAAAAATCCAACAACTGTCCTTATGAGATGATGAAGTTTATCCGAAAAAGAATCAAATCCTTCTGCAGTATTGTTGGTCTTTTGGTTTCAGATGAAACTGTTCATGACAGACTTTTGTACTTTACTCACAGAGGAAGGATCAGGAGGACATGATTGACAAAGTGCTGGAGGAGAGACTTCAAAGAGCCTGTCAACAAGTCCAAACCACTGACTAGAAATAAAGATGGACTGCACATCATCAAGGTGGTCTTTTGAAGAAAAGTTGACAAAAAAACAGTGCAAGGTGCACATTTGAGGCTGGAGTTTGTCCAAGTGACATATTCACTGCAGAAACTTCAGTAGTGATGTCACATCCATTCTCCCAACGGCAGCCTTCACACATTAAGCACAGGAATATTGATATCAAGTAACGTAGGAGTAGGTGTAGGAGTACTCTTATGGTATCGATTACTCCCCTAGAATTTCGATACCATATGAGCAGCATGACAAAATATTCTGCCAAGTTTTTCTGCAGACCTACAAAATAAGATACTTTATGTCGGGAGTGCAGTTTCATTATTTTAACTGAGGTCTACATGCCTAAATATTAAGATGGCAAGGCAAACCTGACCAACCTACAGATACAGCCACTTCCATTTTCCCCTCCCTGCCAGCTGCCTGACAACCTCCAGTTAGATACCAGCCAACTTCCATCCACAGGAGGGCCTCTCAACTCCCCCAAATTGTGTCTTAAACCCATTAAATGCACAACTTCGGGGTTGGAGTTTGTTCAAGTAACATATAAGAGCAGAAGTTGGAGTAGTCACATCCATTCTCAACTAAAAGGCTACGTCCACACATTAAATACGAAAATGCTAATACTCAAGTATCCTCTGCAATACATTTCTGTATTTATTTTTCTATTATTATGTTCTTTTTTTTCTAATCTTGTATTTGTATAAAGAGAATTTCCATTGCATTGTCCAGTAGGGTTCTATCTTGTAAATATTTTGTAACTATTTCACACTTAACTTCTGTTTTTTACTTCACTATGTGTTTGTCCTGGAAAATAGAAAAGTTCTCCAATCTGGACGTACATTTTGTGTCATGACAATAAAGGGCATTCTATTCTACTGTGTTCTATTAAGGACAGAAAATCAGTATCAAGTAATACTTGTACGAGTACTCTCTTGGTATTGTTTACCCCCTTAAAATATTAATGCTAAATAAGTCATTTGGCAACATGTTCTTTTGCTAAATTGTTGGTAATTTTTAAGTGTTTCTCTCTTTCTTTGTGCTGAGGCAGCATCACTATGTGCCATGTGACTTGGTAGACCAATTAGAAGAAAACCCAATTTTATGCATTGCAACCCTCAAAAACTGACTTAAAGTCACTTTTGAAACAACTTGAAATTAATAGTTTCAAACATATTAATAAATCAGGACAACATATGCCTTTATTTATTGAATAATAACCAATTAAGAAACAAACAAAGAAACAAAAAAGCAACAAAAACATTTGTGTAATATCCTCTAATTTCATCTTCTTCGGACTAAGATGTAAAACTCGACTGACCTCACGATCTTCTGATCCACAGTCTTGACTACAAGTTATCTTTATGTACTTTTAGTCAATGGAAAACATTAAATTCCAATTTATGATGCATTCATTATAGATATGTTATTGGTACCAAAATACTAGGGGTGCAACAATACATGTATCTGTATCAAACCATTCGATAGAGTGGCCTCGGTTCGGTACACCCTATGAACCGAACAATACGCAATTTTGTATTTATTCATTTGATCAACTTCTGACGAGGTGCTATGCACTGAAAGTTCAGTGAATCTGCGTTTGACTACTCAGGGCTGCATTGTTGAGCACAGATCCACTGAGCTGCGCACACAGCACCTCCCCTTTCATTCGGCCAAGCTGCTGAGACAGAAGAAGCTACATACGCTAGGGCGCTGCAACATGGCGAGTGCCTTACCTTCAGCTGACATTGAAGACCCTCCACTATCATTCAGATCTGGGACTACTTTGGCTTCCGTGTTAAGTATGACCCTGATGGTTAGTGTGTCGTGGACAAAAATACCGCAGTATGTCGGAAGTGCAAAATGATGCTAAACTACGTCAGGGGGAAAACAACAAACGCCGACATCATCCCGGTGTTAAAACAAGTGGAACCAGACAGAAACAACAAGCAGACTGCTACAGACTTTACCTGGGTCATTTAGACAGCCATTAGCACATGATTCAAAGAGGGCAAAGGAAATCGACGGGGCGATAGCTACTTTTGTTGCTGTTGACATGAGACCCTTTTCTGTTGTGGATAACGCCGGGTTTCAAGACATGGTACGGACACATGATACACTTATAGCTAGTTCTTTGTAATATTTACTCTGCTGCTAAGAATGCACCACACACATAAGATGGGTGAGTTCTCTATTAGATGCACTTATTTTTTTACTTATTCTTATTTTTACATTGTGATGTTTTTGTTTTGTATGATTCTAAGTATACACCGAAGAATGCACCTGGTTTAGCTGCAAGAGTTACATTTAATTCAATTTAATGAAAATATACTCTGAGTTGAAACAAATGTTGGTGATTTTAATAAACCGCAAATAAAAAAGGCATTGGAATTTGTCATATTTTGTATCGAAAAAAGAATTGAACCATGACAGAAACGTATCAAACCGAATCAAACTGTGATTTATGTCCACGTTGAACCCCACAAAAAACAGATGCAAAAATTGTTAATATCGTATTAAATTATGTTATCAACCGTCACTACCACACATTGGTTGTTTTGTTTTATAAATCAGAAGTTTTTTGACTCTGTTTCCAAAAAACTCTATCCAACAAAACTGCAAAAACAGATAAATTCACTGTTAAACCCTGTTTACTATCTTGTAATTATTTTATGTGACTGATATCAGGATAACAAACACAAGTAAAACATATGTCTTTGGCTGAGATAAAGATGAATCATGAACCTGATTTAAGGAGAAGTATGAGCTCTTTAAATTAACTGCATAGTTTTGTTGATGCTATTTGTCTGTCATATTTTCCCATCACAGGAATCTGAAACATGAACGATTCTCTTGATGGGCATATAAACCCATGTTTATGAGAGACAAAAATTTTCCAAATTCTGAACCAGATCCTGACATCTAACCCTGAGATCTGCCTGGGAAACTGGTCATAAAGACTTTAACCCTCTGAGGCCTGAAAACAGAGCAGTGGCAGCAGCTGTCATCCAGAGTCTGAACTTCAAAGCTCGTACAGCGGCCTGGCATCAGGACGCATAAAGACGTTTTTTGTGTCCGGCTTTTTGCTAAGACAAAAGGACTGAAGTCTACATCAACATGCAAGCTGAAAAATGACAGCAAAATTAGCATCTGGCAGGGAATGAGACAAAAACACTTGAAGGAAAGAGACTTCAGAGAGGAAAGGGGAAATGACATCACTGAACCAGACACATGGACGACTTTAATGTTGACTTCTTTTTGTCTCCTTCTGAAGCAGGATGACCCAGAAGCCTCCCAAAGAAACTCCTATAAGACTCCATGTCTTTTAATGAGCCTGATATAGAAGACCTACAAAAGAAAATCCTCTTTGTTAGATCCACATGCCTAAAATTTTCAGATGGCTTGGCCAAACAAACCGCTTCGATTTCCCCCTGGTAGCTGCCTGCCAACTTCCAGGCAGCTCCCACTGAAGGCCCCCCACATCTCTGAGATTGTGCCTTAAATCCACTGAAAACATGGCCATTCATGCATTTGCAGGGTTCTTCCACGAGACAGTTGTTCCCTCACAAGATGGCATAGCCTCAACCTTTTCCTTTGTATGTAAACCAAATCAATTGACAGCAAACTTGACACCACAAATTCACCAAAGTGGGCCTACAGTTTACAACCTATGACTGTCAGGGACCAACCAAGACCATGTCATGGAAATAGAGGGCATTTTAAGTGGCTGCATCTGCATCTGTACCTTTGGTGTTTTTCTTAAACTAGTTCAGTGTTGGCTGAAAAAGGTCAGCTATTGAGTACGTTAAGATGGCCGACAGAAAAGTTTTTTGTTAATGGTGAAACAAAACAAATAGATGGTGAGTGTTGAAGATGTCAGGTTGAATTTGGACAGTCACATTTCAGGAGCCTTGATAAACAACAGATCATCTTTTGCTCAGGATAAGAGCAAGGCTACTGCAGTAGAGGGAGGGTTTGATGACAGCTCATCTTTACATCGAAACACAAGACTGAAGCAAACTGCGTACAGATGCACATTTTTCAGCACCATATTCTTTGTAAATTAGGTCATGAGATGGTGCAGGCAGCAAAATAAGCAGTTTTTTGCTGCAATTTAATCTGCCATAGTTATTATTCAAGTGCAGGCTTAATGTTTTAATTTGGGCCAACTCTCTTTTTATTAGGACTAACAACAGGCCAACGAAAAGTGGGACAAGGACCACGGTTGACCCCTTGACCAAAGTTTGGCCTTCCAAGTTTAAAGTTTAAGTTTTGCATGAAATAGTGGTCTCTTATAGTACTTTCATCAAGTTGCCTTTTGAGAAAACATATTTTGCTTTGGTTGGATTTTTAAAAAATAGACAGTAACACACCAAACTGTTATGTAATTACCTCTGCCGAGGAGGTTATGTTTCCGGGAGAGTTTGTTTGTCTGTCTGTCCGTCTGTCTGTCTGTGAACAAAATAACTCAAACAGTTATGGATGGATTTTGATGAAATTTTCAGGAAATGTTCAGCATGGGAAAAGGAGGAACTGATTCGATTTTGGTGTTGATCTGGATCACCATCTGGGTCCGTCATGACGAAAAATTTGATTTTTGTGATTAACGACTGATATAGATTTCATGATGAATCCAGTTGCTAATGGTATGTTTTCATGGTCAAGGAATCTAAATATTGAGATGAAATAAAGGTAGGACTAATATTTATGGTCAAAATCACAATATGACTGAGAACTGTGGTGCTGGCGGAGGTCTGCGCTCTCTGAGTGCTTTTCTAGTTAAACAAAGTGTTTCATAGTAAACTCTGGCAATATGATGACTAAACTGCACCTCACTTGCTGATAACTGTAGCTTCCTGCAAATATTTGCACCAAAGGCTGCAAAAACCTGTTAACCTTCATGGAAACTAATTCTGATCCTATCATCTGAATGTGGCAGCAGAAATCCAGAACTGGAAACATTTTTTCATTGTACTATGGTCAGATTTTGCTGAGCCTGTGTGATTATTGCCTCAGTACTGCTGTAGCCCATCTGCCTCAAGATACATGCTACAACTAAAGCATGCAGAAGATCATTTCTGAAAGCACTATAAGTGGTTATGTGGTTATTCATTCTTTTCTGACCTCTGGCATCAAATAGACATTTTCACCCAGAGAACTGCCCCTTACTGGATGTTTTCTCTTTTTCAGACCATTTCTTTCAAAACCTATATTAAAACGCCAGAAGGCAATCACTAACAAGTTCAAAACAACTTTCTTCTCATTCTGATTTTGAGCTTCAGCAGGTTGCATTGGCCATAGTTACGTGCCTATGCCAATGCATTGAGTTACTGCCATTTGGTTGACTGACTTGCAATATCAAGAAATTGAACGGTGTAATGAATGAAGTGGCTGGTCAGTGTACGCAGCAAAATAATTGTTTTATCTTCATTTTGTTGTCTTGCCTCACTCCTTAGTCTATGGCAAGCAGTTAGACACCTTTGTTTTGACTGTGGATGCATTATCTTCTACTATTGAATTGAATTGATTTATTTCGGTCATGTCAGCACTCTTATACAGCATCACACATTGTCAATAGATTGTCACATTGTACATGTCCGAAAGGGAAGACGGAAGAAGCAGAGCTTATCTAGTCCCGTCCCCATTTTCTGAATATGTAGTCTCCTTTTTTTCACATATCATCAGATTATTGTAAATTTTTATTCCATTTACAGAAGTATCACATAATTCTTGACTGTCTTTTAGTGTCCATATTTGATCTTTAATGTCCAATCCTTTGTTCCACGTAAGGCGATGTCCAGTCCTTTGTTCCACGTAAGGCATAATTCATGAGTGTCTTTTAAGGTTCCTTGATTACCTTATCGATTGCGTTAAGAGCCCAACTTAGTGGATCCATTTTGAGACTGTCTGTCCCTCTGCAGCATGGATGTATTATAAGAACTGGATAGCGTGGCTCCGCCTTCCACCATGTCACGGATTTGAAGCCAGAATATCCCCCGTCAGGGCGCCGCCATTGTGCAGCCAGTAGAGAATCTGGACCATATCTGGACGCAGCTGTCTTAAATGGTCGCAACACTCCGCAGCATACACCGTACACAATCATTGTGAAGCTGCCATAAAACCGGGGTTATTTTTAAAGTCTAATAACTTATAAAAAATAAACTTTTCAGAAAAAAGAGGACTTGGAAAACACACAGCCCAATAATACTTTCATATCACCACAGCATACAGATGGGAGAAATATTTCTATGAGGTGTATTAATTTTTTGAAGTTTCACTTCGGCCCGTCCAGATGAATGGGGGAGACGGAAATTTGACCTATACTGCAGCCAGTCACCAGGGGGAGCAGTATTCGTGGAGGCTTCAATTTGAGCCCAGCGACATGGCGTCCATGTTTTTTACAGTCTATGCTCTGCAGTTAGTTGAATATATACTGCTACCTTGACTTACACCATCACTTCATTCACTATCATTGTTTAGGTACATTTCGTCTTTCCTGCTGTCTCACAGACCAAACAACCCACATGTTTAGTTTCACCTTCCTTCAGGTCTTTATATCTTGTAGATTATAAATCCTTAGATATTATCATATTCATATCCGTCAAAGATCATTTTGACCATTTTTTTCTTAAATACTTTCATGGTACCGCTGCACCTGGTTTCTCCTTGTAAGCTGTTCCATTGATTGACTCCATTAACTATGAAAGTCATGGCTTTCAATGTAGTTCTTACTTTTCTCTTTTTGAAAATCATTTCACCTCTTAAGTTATTTTTCGTCTCTCTATTTATTAACCTTTTTTGTAGGTTCCACGGTAGATGACCGTGTGCAGCCTTGTACAATACCTGCACAGTCCTATATTTTATTAGGTCACATAGTTTCAGGATCTTTGCTGTAATAAACAGCTGATTTGTGTGTGCTCCATAGCTTGCGTGGTGAATAATTCTTACTGCTTTTTTCTGCAGTGTTAATATACTTTTAGTATTCGTTTTGTAAGTATTTCCCCATATCTCACTGCAGTATTGTATGTGCAGTGCCACCAGAGCCCAGTAAACTGTTAGAAGTGATTTCTGATTCAGCAGTTTTTGTGCTTTCCACAGCATTGATACGCTCCTGGCTATTTTTTTTGCATATAAGATATGTGATGTTTCCAGTTTAGCTTATCATCAATAATTACTCCCAGAAATTTGAATTCATTAACCCTTTGTATCTTGGCGCCGTTTATATTTACATTAGCATCACAGTCACTGTTTTTGTTGCCGAATAACATAAATTTTGTCTTGTCCGGTTCAGAGATAATCTGTTTATATTGAACCATATTTGTAGCTTGTTTAGCTCTTCGTTTGTCATAGTGATCAGCTCCTTCAGGTTGTCTCCCGAGCAGAAAAGACTCGTATCATCTGCAAATAGTATGAATTGAAGAATTTCGGGCACCTTACATATATCATTCATATAAAGAGTAAATAACTTCATCATCTTATTATCTACTTCCACTCATAAACAGATCCTTTATTTTGTTCACCTACATACAAGCAGGTTTGTGGGGGATTGTGCATGCACCCTGCAGTTTAGTTTCATATGTCTTTCAATTAAGGATGCACTGAATATTCGGTGGCTGAATATATTCGGCCAAATAATGCAAAAAAGCCATATTTGGCCTTCGGTGGAGTGAGGTAATAGCAAGGCTGAATAGTACCGTGTTGCGTGTGACTGTGGCTAAGCAGACTAAGGCTGTCACTTTTCCTAAAGTCAATCATATACCCAGAGACTCTCTTATCCACCCTGCCGAAAAAAACATAGTCACACGGGGTTAAACTCTTGACGAAGCACCGCTGCACTCGGCCATATAGCTTGGATGAAAAGCCGGCGGCTGAGCCCGCAAATTAGTGGAGGACAAGTGACTAAACTGCATTTACAGAACACACAGCCTGGTCTTCAATTTAAGTTTGCCATCAATGGTGTAGAATCAAAACTACTTCCACACAGCTCTCCTCAGAACATTCAAAGCTGTTAATGACCGCTCGGAGCAGAAACTCTTTGTTTACTGAGGTCAAGAGAGCAGAGGATGTGTCTGAGGGTCAAGCTGCGCTCACAGCGCCCTCTGTTGGATGAAACGGTCCACTGCTCCAGACCTGATGTGTCGCCACACTCAATATTTTACATTTAAATACTTATTTACTATTCGGTTATGGGTATTTATTCCCATATTTGATTGGTTATTGAAATATCGAATATAAAGTGACAGCCTTAAAGCAGTCTATAACTAATTAGATTCATCTTGTCTTCTTAGAACATAAGTGTTTTAGTGTTCTTTTATTAAGACAAAAAGGTATGGTTTACCTTGACATGTTTCGACGTAACTCTGCCGTCTTCTTCAGAAGCTGTCATCCTGACAGCTGTGACGTGTCTTTTTATCAGCTGTTTCCGGGAGTAGGAAACGGGGACAGATTGATCACGTGATCTGTCCCGCCGGCTACGTCCCCCATTGCCTGGCGGCCTCTGGAGAAGTGAATCCCAGTTGTTTGAGAGCTGGAAGGCTCCTTCAAACGTGAAAACCACATAATGGACTGGGACAAATCAACTTTAATCGGATCAGAAACCAACAAATACAAGAGATGGATAAAGGAATCAATAGAGATCAGGAAACGGGGCACAGACACCATCAACAGGGATGAAGGAGCCTTCCAGCTCTCACACACCTGGGATTCACTTCTCCAGAGGCAGCAGGGGACGTAGCCGGCGGGACAGATCACGTGATCAATCTGTCCCGCCGGCTACTCCCGGAAACAGCTGATAAAAAGACACGTCACAGCTGTCAGGATGACAGCTTCTGAAGAAGACGGCAGAGTTACGTCGAAACATGTCAAGGTAAACCATACCTTTTTGTCTTAATAAAAGAACACTAAAACACTTAAAGCAGTCTTGTGTCAATAGGACAATTATTAATTTGTTGGTATTATTGGTTTATATCCACTTCAATGCACATTAGCATTTTATTAATGCAGGTTTTGTTTTGTTTGAAGGCTTAATATGAATGAAAAACTTTGTTGGGCTTTTTTTTAAAAAAAGCAAAGGCTACTGGAATATTAAAAGAATGTCATAATATTCAATAAACAATTACTTTCTTTGAAAAATATGTCTTAAAATGTACTCTAAGCTATTAATGCACTATTAAAAAATATAGTGAACTACTTTGCCACCGCTTCGGATATTTGGTATTTGGCCAAGCGTTTGTGTTTTATTCAGCTTCGGCTTCGGCCACAAATTTTCATTTCGGTGCATCCCTAATTTCAATCAAACATTGCATTGAGTGCTAATCTTAGTCCAAAACAGATAACAAAAAAATGAGTCACAACAAGCACACAGGACTGTTTGGAGTTGCTGATGACTGCAGACAAAGGTGGGCTAACGCTACCCATTGATCCCCAGTGTTTGAGCTAAGCTATTTAGCAGTTGGAAAGCTCTGCCCATCTCTTCCTTGTTACATACAGTCAAAGATTGGTCATGGACTTGGGAGTGGGCCAAGACATGAAAACAAAAAAAAATGTTGGCATATCCCTTTAAAACATCTGTTACATGATAAGGTTAAAATTAGCATATGACTTTCTAAAATTGTTCCCCTCTAAAAATTAAATTCAGGTACAACATGTCTTTCTGCCTTCCTGCGTGATTATCTGAGATGTTTCTCTGTAATGATTTCCTTGAATCTGCCTCCTTAATCTTCCTTTTCTGCCTCCGGTCCAAAAATAAAGCTGTTGAGTGTCTGTTTATCACATCACAGGACCTTCCACCAACATTTGTCCTCCTCACGTCCTCTTTTCCTGAGCAGCCTTTTCGACCCCCCAACATGAAAAACATCCCCCGGACCCCCTTCATCCGCCGCCCTCCATCACCACCTCCCACAGAAATCAGCCACATAACTCCAGCAGTGACCACATCCTCCTCATAAGTCATCGCCTGCCCTGAAATCCTGTTGCGCA
The DNA here is from genome assembly GCA_036419115.1 of Scarus forsteni. Lineage (NCBI taxonomy): Eukaryota > Metazoa > Chordata > Actinopteri > Labriformes > Labridae > Scarus > Scarus forsteni. The sequence goes on from JAZDUH010000341.1 coordinate 39,130,858, forward strand.
GAGAAAAAGCGGTGGATTGATGGCGGCTGCATGTGTGTGCGATAAGAAATTAATGAGGGTGATAAAGTAAGTGTAGGCCTGCATACTTCCTGAGCGATCAAAGGAGCGAGCCATGAGTGCTGGGGTGAGTCAGAGCGAGCGTTCATCCTCTCTGTGCAGCACACTCAGCGTTTCGCCGCTCCGTCAGCCGTGATTTTCACATTTTAGGGGAATTTGGAGCCTTGAAGAAGTGCTGTGGAGGGGACAGGGCCAGAACGAAGGACTTCTGTGTCCCACTGGTCCCTTTAGGGGCTTATGTCTTTGTTCGTAGGGTTTTATTTATTAATAATCCGTATGGCAGAAATCTGCTTTACTTTGCAGGTTTTGGATCCATCTGTGAACTCCTCTGTTTTAACCGCTTCATGCAGACTGGAAACCACAGCAGGCAGCTGCATGTGTGGGTCTCTGCTAAATTTATGGGTTTAGATTAGGTTTGATTGCTTATGTAGGGAAGGGGGCAGGAGGGAAATTCCCCTTTTGCTTCAGATTTCCTTCTAATGGCAGATTTCCATCTTTTGTGAGCAAGTTTCATCCCTGCCTCTGCTCTGACTTCCTGTGCCCAACAGTGGACAGACTATTTACCATTGTGTAATGACTGCCATTTCAAACATGGGCAAACTGGTTTGCAGCTTTTGGTAATGTTAACAGCTGATGAATCATGACAGTGTGATGCTAACTAATCAGACAAGATGGCGCTGTTGTGTGTGGCTGGTGTCTTAAGCCTGTTTCACACTCGACCCGTCCACCTTGCTTTTTAGTCCAAAATGCTGCTGCTCATCTTTTAACAGGCATTCTCCTGACCAATCTGTTTATTTTTTTAATTAATTTCAAGACTTAATTGTTTGTTTTTAAATCTTTAAACGGACTTACATCCTATCGAGGACAGTTTCTTCTCATCATGCCTAAGGCCAGGCTGAAAACCCAAGGTCACCGAGCCTTCTCTGTTGTGGTCCCTAAATTATTGAACAACCTCAGTATGAATTTTGTGTTTTTATCTCCTTTTAATTTTACAATTTTTCTGTGTTGATACAGACATTTCTCCACTTTCTGCGACTGAGCCTTGACTGGTCCGTGACTAAAATGTGCTGTGACCTGGTCACTGCCATGACTATGATGTGATCCCCCGCAATGTCATGACAGAAGCATAGTGACTGGTTAATGCTAATGCTTCTTCAATAAAGAAAGGTCAATTGGATTTGTTCTTGTGAGGGAAGCACCATCAAATGGGAATGTAAATTGTGGAATTTGGGCAATCCATTTGCCCATTTGCTGGATGTTGGCTGGCAATTGGCTGGAATTAAGCAGGCGTTTAGCTGGAAGAGGAAAATTGAAGTGGCTGCATCTGCTTTTTACATCTTTTTATATTACTGTGTATTATATTTTTTATGTTATTTTAGTTTTATATACTATTTCTGCTTGGCAGTCACTGTGCAGCACTGAAGAAAACAATTTTTGAAATGTGCTTAATAATAAAGTGGACTGATTTGGGAAATAAATTCCTTGTATTAGCAACAATTGCTGTGTCTGACACACCCAGATGGACAGTTCAAAAATGATAATGATAATAATAATGATAATAATAATAATAATAATAATAATAATAATAATAATAATAATAACTAGAGAATTTGCATTTCCTTGCAGCAAATGCGTTGAAATGCTGAGTCTGAATGCTGGAACTGTGAAATGAAATTTCTAAAGCCAGTGCAAATAAAGCTGAAAATGTGAAATAAGCAGTTGGAAACAGTAAAACAAAGCTTACAACTGGCTATGCTAAATAAAAATGTTAAAAGTTGTAGAAACTGAATAAAGGTGAGCCAAATTTGCATAAAGCTGCTGATATGTTTGCCCACCCTGGGGGACTTACAATTTTTAAAAGAGGTAAATGGATAAGACCTAAAATGACAAGGACTGTAATCAGTAGCAGAAGTTTTAAATATGTTCTGAAATAAGCATACTAAAGAAAGAAATAGAGTATGGATACATTTCTGTTCATGTACATATGTGTGCATATGTGTGAATAAATGATTATGGTCATTAGTCTATATATGCATTTGTGCATGTATGTTTGTATGATGGATCTATGTAAATATCAGAGTATGCGCATATGTAAATGAAAAGGTATATTTCATTATGGGTATATTTCTGTTTATGTGTGTATGTCTGAATTAAATGATGAATATGTATACATGTATGCATCTGTAAAATGACTGAGAGTGACATTAAAGTGTTAAAGCAAAAATGCAGTATGTAGGTGAAACTATGCCAAATGTGTAGAGCTCAGAAGTTGAAGCAGTTTTAGCAGGACTGTATAAATCTCCCATTTATGTCAATGTAAAACATCAGCAGAAGAGTTAAAAATGTTCAAAAATAAGCATTATAAAGAAAGACAGTGAGAATTGATACATTTCTGTGGACATATGTTTGCATATGTGTGGATAAATAATTATGTTCAATATTCAATAGATGCATTGGTGCATGTATGTTTGTGTGATGTTATTTATTTATGTATTTATCAGAGTATGTACATAAATGAAACGTTAGATTTCATTATGGGTATATTTCTGTTGATCTGTGTATGTCTGTATAAAATGATGCATATATACGTATGTATGTATTATGCATCTGTAAAATGAGTGAGAGATAAATGCATTTGTTAAAGCAAGAATGGAGTTTGTAGGTGCAAGTGTGCCAAATCTGTAAAGCTTGAAAGACGAAGCAGGTTCAGCGGAACTGCATAAATGTCCGATTCATTTCAATGTGAAAAAAATCAGTCAAAGTATTTTTGTCTTTTAAAATTATTACAGTTGAGCATTTGAGAAAAAACAAAAGACTTCTGTTCAACATTCTGATTTGCGCAAATTTTTTTCTCTGAACATTACGTGCAAGAGTCCGTGCATTGTGTTTTATTTTGAAACTTCTGGTCACTCCACACGGTGACTTCCTGTCTGGTACTTTATTAACAACAGTGAATTTACGATGTTTGGAAGCGGCCGCGCTGTAGACAGACCTTCACGCGCATGTAGCAAGCACGGAGCTGTTACCATGCCCGCCTCGTGTCTCACCAAAACCTCCGCCAAATGATTCGGTCTCACGGAGGCTTTGCACATCAGCTGTGGGTCTGTTCCTCAGTGCTGAGACGAAGCCGCTAGCGCTAAGCTAAGCTAAGCTCCACCTTTCTCAGTCAATGTATGCAGGAGCTGAGGGAAAAGAGCTGGGTACTTCCGGGTAAACGAAGGCTCGCTGTGCCAAAGCCGTGGTAGATGTCAGAAAAGGGATTGCACTGTGAGCATCCCAAGAACATGCTGAAGCTATGGGTGTAATTTTTATGTCCATAAAGTAAAGAATGTTGACATAGTGGCGAGTTAAAAACGGGCTTCAAAGTTAAGCGCCCAGCTGTCCCGAGGTAAAGAATTGCATTACCGCAGATGGAAGCTGAAGCTCACTGAGACAAAACGATGTCAGATTAAACTTTGAAGCGGATTTCACATGCAAGAGGAGAAGGGTAGCGACGTTTTGATTCATAAATCATGTCTGTGGAGGACGTTTTGACGAAGTTAGAACAGGATAATTCTGCTGAGTCCGCGAGAATTCTTGTGTCTGTTCCACTCTGAGATCCCGTGACAATCACTCTAAGACCATTGATTTCCTCAAAACATAGTGTTGCTTAAAAAATTATATTTAAAAAACTGTAGAAGCCAACAAAAAGCTGAAGATATGCAAAAATAGCTGAGAAGTCAGTGCAGCTTTTAAAGCACGGATGAAGTCTGTAGTATGAAGCATGCCCAATCTGTGGAGGTTCAAAGTTGCTGAAGTTTTCAGCAGAGCTGCGGAAATGTCCCATTGATTTCAATGTAAAAATACATGCAGAAATTATATTTTACTGTAAAAAGTATAACTGTTAAACCTCTGAAAAATACAAGCGCACTTCTCCCGAACATGCTGCATATGTCAATTTTTTTCTGTGAAAATCTGTGCAAATTTGAAGCCTGTGAAAGGTGCCAAAATCTGAGGAATAAGAAGAAGAAGAAGAAAAAGAACAAAATGGAGTTTAGGGAGAACAACAACAAATAACAAAGCAGACACTAGTACGAGTCTGTTTGGGCAACAGCCCATGGAAAGTGTTGGCAGATAGTGGATGATCATTCTGTCATTCCCATTAATATATTACATTTAGATAAGATAATAGGTGGGCAATACTGCCATGGTGTAAAATACTAAAAAAAAAAAACTCAGGCCAGAACATGTCAGAGGTGGAATGAATTATCCTTTCTATTGAGCAATGCTGTCAGTGTTTGTTTTTCATTTCATAAAGAAATGTAGTTCTGATCTGATAAAACTGCTCCTGAAATTATTAGCATCTACGTTAATTTCCATATGAGCTGTCACCTCCTGCTGTCGTACTGATCTCAGCTCCCACCTCTTCCTGCTCTAAAGGACTCTTGCTGCTTTGGAGTTGCTCACAATTAGACTGGATCTTGGCAAGATGGATGTGCATGATTACAGACACTGATTAAAATGAATGAGATAAGCCAGAAACTAAAGTAAAAAAAAGTCATCTGGGTCGTTATACTAAGAAGTGACGATCAACAAACATCTGCAGCACAACAGTGAGCCGTGATAGTAGCTTATGCAGCTATCTAACTCGGCTCAAATGTACATGGTTTGGAAACCACATGCTTTGTGTTTCATCGCAGTATAAAGTGACAGAGTGAAGCTGTGAGCAACTACCTGAATCCCCCACAATGACAAAGGACCAGACAGGTCAACAGAAGCTGCTTCACAGCTTTTGGATTTTTGTCACAGTAAGGAGATGAGTTTTGTTTCAGAAATGCATTAATGAAAAAGAGACTATTAAAAGGAGAGATTCAGAGGTGATCCAGTATATAGCAGACATAGGGAGTAGAGCATTAAAAAATTAATCCTGTCCTGTCCCACTCCCATCCCGCTCCCACTCAAAATTACTCCCACTCATGTCCCGTTCCCGTTTGAATAAAACCAAACATGTTGAAAAATGTTGCATTCTTTATTTTAGCTAAAAGTGCAGTGCATATAAAAGGCATTGCATTTAAGTTTCACATCCCTGATATTCGGTCGGTGTAAACAATGTGAGTAGCTGGCAGGTGGTCTGAGGTGCTTTTCACTTCCTGTGGTGACAGGAAGTCAGACCTCTTTTGTAGTTCTTTTGTGTTGCTAGTGCGGTCAAGAGTGTTGGCTCTCACTGAGAGATGACTACAAAAATGGACGCATCTGTTCATCTGGATGTTTAACACGGCTGAAAATGATCATCTATTAATGTCAGGCCTTTTTCAAACCGCCCCCTACACACTCTTCCTACCCACTTTTCAGGGGTAGTGGGCTGGAAAACCCTCCACAAGAGAGTGTGCACGGATGCCGACTCGCTGAACACGTGCAGCACTATATTGTGTCCGATGACAGCCATGGAGGAAGCAACATACAAATGTAAGTTCCACGCAAGTGCCTGCTCAAACTCTGTTAAACTAAGACAACTATTTCATGATTGTCGTCCAGATGTTTACAACTTAAGTTGTCCATGTCACTGATTATGAAAGTAAGGCCTGCCCTGCATTAGTCCAGAAAACAGTATATCTGATTAAATGTTTTATATTTACGAGGAATGTAACGACAACCAAATAATTCATAAAAGTGAGAGTCAAAAATGAAAGCTCTTCAGTAAGAAAAAGAATGATAAAGAATAAGTGAAATAATTTGTATTGTCCTAGGATAAAAAAAGTTTTTTAAATTACCTGAGACATGTTAATTAGGCTAATTTCAGCACTGAGATACATACAGGCTGATCAAAATCATGTTGCAGAAAAGGTTCTCTGCTAATATTTAGGCCATTACTTATTTTTATTATCTACTTGGGATTTTTTTCATAAACTCAAATTACAGGAAAAAATAGCCTAGCTGCTTTTTGTTTCTCTGACATTAAAACATATTAAAAATTAAAACACAACATACCATCAGGGTTCAAATTCAGTCTCAAATTATTATAAATATTATTATGCCAGGGTTTAAAATATGTTGGGAAACTTAATAAATTGACCTTACATTAAATTATGCATTAAAGGACGATTTTTCGTTCAATTTCATATAATTTAATAAAGATGAATAAAATCAATATCCAGAGAGATTTTTTACAGAATGCGTTCGCAACAAAAGTACAGAGGTTCACATTTCACTGCTGCGTAATCGAACGTAAAAGACGCCTTTAACCTCTGCACCTTTTAGAGGATCTCATCTGCTCATGTTTCAGTCACTGGTGGATCAATGCAAAAACTGCCGCTCGTGCAGGTGCCGCTTCGAAACCATGGCAACATACACTTCCTGCTTCTGCCTGAGGGAGGGAAGTTTATCCCAAAGCTGACTGCTGTAGTCCTACCCTTCATCTTGATGAAGTGAACTACATTCAGCTGCGAGTGTGACTCCGTGACGGAGTGCACTCCATTACGGAGGGGGAGTGTGTAGGGGCTGGTTTGAAAAAGGCCCGTCGTTCCAGCTCCCGTTGCTTTTTTTTCCCATCCCATCCCGATCACAGGCTTTATTAAAAAATGACTTCCATCCCATGGGATTCCCGTGGGAATCATGTGACCCACGGGACCCACGGGAATTCACAAATAATGTCATCCAGGGAGATCCGTCTGTGCAGGATGCCCCCGGTCTTGATGTCCCAGAAGTCTCCCTTCAAGCTAGTCAGCTGCTATGGGCCACTTCAAAAAAGCTGAACTATCCCTTTAAAATTCTGACAATTTGAGAACCACAAACTGCCAAACAATGAGTGTTTTTAACTTCTACCAGATATTAAAAAAGCTTTGGAGCAGATGTTTTGGCAGCCGTTTGCACCCCTCTACAGTAAAACTGATAAAATAGATCAATCACGTGTTTCCACTCAGCTAACGACAATAACAACTTACAACCATTGGCCCATATTTCCCAGCCCTAGCTTGCCCACTCACATATTGTACCCACATGTTTGGACAATGTGGCACCCAGCCGTCTGCTCCCTGTGAGGCAGCGGGAGAGGACGCCTGCTGTCCACATGTTTTATGACTCCAGCTGACTCTGACAGTAAACACACACTCTGCTGCTGTTTTTATGGAGTCTGAGGCACAGAGGAAATAAGAACCCATCAGCTTTGGTTTCACTCTCATTATTTTCTCAGTTGTCTTATCTTCAGTTCATGAATAAAATCAGAGGAAAAGTCTGGGAAACGCTGACAACGACAAGGTGTCAGGGGTTGATAGGGATTGTTTACTGAGCAGCTAAATAATACGACCAGGTACCCCAGAGGGACCAGTTTAATGTGAAGAGTTCTGGGTCAGTGCTGCCAGTTTTTTCTGCTGAAATAAGCTGCCAGGTCGATGAAAACAAGCCAAATATGATAAACCTCCAGCTACTTTTTTCTAATGTAATATATATTGTTTTTATTTTTGAAGAGAAATCAGCATAAAGTGTGTTTTAATTTTCTTCTACAATACATTTCAGTTTCACAGTGACATTTTCTCTGGTATGGCTCTTAATTTTCTTATTAGGTTAGATTAGATTACTAGTGCTGTCAGACGATTAAAAAAAAAATCTAATTAATTACCAGATTTATAATTAATGAATCTAATTAATCACATTTTAATCTCATGTCTGCTTAAAGTACCCAAATAAAGAATTTGAATTCTAGGATATTATAAAATTGTAGTTCATGACTCATGAAAAGAATACACTAAGAAGTGAAGATTTGTAAATCCACATATTTATTGGTGACTAAATAAAACCAAAGTCAGGGCAACTTGTCCAGAAAATTCTGAGTTCAATCAGGCAACTCAAATTACACTTTAAGTGTGTTTCATAAATTAAATTCAAAATGAGAAAAAGGTCGAGGACATACAGCAAACCAATTAGGCCTGATGGATTATTAAAGAATTCAATAAATATAGATAAATATATTCAAAAATAAAATAAGACTAAGTCTTAAATATGCCATTCTTGTCGTCACCTGGGCTTTGTTTGGTTTGAGACGCATGTGTGAAGTGACGTGCCTCTGCCATGTACGGGTTTATGTGCTGTGATTAATCTTGGGATTCATTTTTATATCGTATTAATTTGCGGTGTAATTGATTCATCTAATTAATGCACTAAAGTGACAGCCTTATAGAGTACATTACATTACATTACATTACATTACATTAGACAGTCTTTTATTAACCCTTTGGGAAAAAATCCCTTGGGGTAATAAGGAATTCTTCAACATCTTTTTTCTTCTTTTGTTCTTCAACATCAAAAAAGTTTTTAAAGTAGGCTCAAGACCCCCTATTTAATTTAGCTTTTAACTAATGTCATATTTTTATATGTTAGTTTTACCTTTTATTATTTTATTTTTTATTTACATATTTTAGCCCTTTTTTATTTGTTATTCTTATTCTATTACTATTTATGTTTTTTTTTTATTTTATTTACTTAATTTTAGTTATTTCATGATTCTTAGCCTGTGTAGTTTTATGTTTTTATCCCATATCTCCAGTGTTTCCTCAGCGGGGGGCTGCCTGCACTGGGGGCTGCTGTTGGCTCTAGCTGGGATGTCTCTGTCTCCTGGTGGGCATCGTCTTGGCCAGTTGGGGGTCTGCAGCACTGCTTTGCTGCCGTGGGCCCCTAGCTGTGCCTAGAGTGAGGCCCACCAGGGTGGGGGCATCCTGGCTCTGGGCTGTGGGCGGCGCCCAGTGCAGTCGACCTCCTGGCGTTTCCTGACCTGGATCCTCTGTACTCAGCCACACGCTTTTAAAACCATACATTTTAAATGTTATTTGTGTGTATGTATGTGTGTGTGTGTGTATGTATGTGCTGGGGTGGAGTTTGTTTTTAACATTTTTATCACTTTGTGCTGCATTTTTAATGTATGAAAAGTGCTTTATAAATAAAGTTTGATTTTATTTTGTTTGATTATTCAACATCCTTTTGTTTGGAGGTGGAAAATCCTTTCTTTATACAGAAGTGATGGGAGGAGCTACTATTATTTATATGTTATCACTTCTCAGTCCAACCTTGGAATTTTATAACCAAACAGACAAATCCAGGCTTTACCGCAGCTTTATTTTGATCCTCCACAGCTGTATTACGGTGAAAACAGTCATTGCTACATCCAGAATAAATTGATTTCTGGTCATAAGGACTTATTTATACTGGAAACCAAAAATAAATCCCCTCTTACATCTGTGTTTGGAGTGGGGCAAAATAGTATAGTAACTCTGAAAAAAGCAACAGCTATTGACATGATTAGTTTTTCCCCATTGTAATGATAAATTGTGAGTATTTAGGTTTAAAATAGGGTGAATCATGGTCTAAATTTAAGACGAATCATACCATTTCTAACCCAACATGACTGGGGGTCCCAGAAAGCTGCCCCTTTTATCCCCCCAATGAGTGGCCGTGGGTGAGATGAGTTGTAGGTTTGTGTCTGGTCTTTTATTCAACTTAAATAGTATTGAAAGGATTTTTGAGCACTGCAGCACTCAGACCCAGTGTGGTTTATCACCATCTCCACAGCACTCAAATGCAGCATGTTCTGCATCATAGCTTCATTCTCATTTCTATAAGCTCTCATTCTGCCTTTTTTCTGGAGTCTATTCTCAGATGCAGATCAATACAAAGTGCTGGGTAAGTATTTTGAACGCCGTGTGGGACGGGGTCAAACTAAACCACAGCCTGTGCTTAAGGTAATGGACGAGCAGAGAAAAGAGCACTGAAGTATGGCTCACTGATGCTTTTTCTTGTAATTGAATGCCTTTTGGATAACAATTGAGCTCTGCAGCAGAGAGAAATCAGATATGAGTCTTCAAAAACACATCCAGCACTTTCAGACAAATTGTAGGAGTTTTGATAAGTGCTGTTTGGAAATGAACCCAATGGGAGCAACAGCAGAAGGTGCAGACACAGATCTGAATTCTCACAGATCATATATATAAAGACATATGACAAAAGATTTGTCATTTTATGTCAAAGGTAGAAGAATAATATAGAAGCTGCAGACTCACAGAAACATATCTGACAAAGGAGAGATACTGCACGATGGAAACTGTAATAAGTAATCGATTAAAAAATCCAATTACTTTCTTTGACTCACTTTACCAGAAAATTGTTGCAATGTTTTCATAATGGTAGTGTCGGCCTATTATTGGCACATTTTGGGCTTGTTTTTTTCTAGAATTAGAGAAAGTAATGATCTAAAAATTCCACATAAATGCTTTGTGAAACCTGCCGACGTCTAAACTACTTCATGAACATTTGATAACAAAATTACAGCTTGAATTATAATTCCAAGAGGAGAAATCAATTCAGTTTTAAGACCTATTTTGATAAAATCCCAGCAACACCTTGTTTTAAAATAATTTCTTTGTCATTTGTATTTTTTTCTTTTAAAAGGTCCCATGTATTGGTTTAATCAAGTTTTAAGAGTTAATTAAAGGGACTGTGAGGAGTTTCTCAATAATTACAAAAAAGTCTCACTTTTAGATATATGCCTGATCGAAATACACACTTTAAGATGAGTTTTATTGCATCAAAATAGGTTATCTATAAATGCTATTCCTTAGCCTTTCGGTCAGGTCGGACATAACTGGACTGGCCTGGATACTCAACTTCGGGAACAAGACAATTGAAACTAGAGCAAATTTATATTATTCGGACACGTCTTAGAGCACCGGGCTGTAAGTAGAGATATATAGCCGGCTACAAAACTACGATACTAAGTTTTCCAAAAACTGCTTGTTGTCACACATGAAAAACTACCGCTACATAACTAGAAAAGATATACATTACCTCGTCACTTTGCATCCTGTAAGTTGTTGAAAAAAGACATTGTAAAGCAATGTAGAGGTCAGAGTTTCATTCATTTAGCATCACAACAAACACACGCTTTGGCTTGTGGTGCGTTCAAGCTGTAGTCAGAAGTTGGAATTTCTGAATTCCGAGTAGGAGACTACAACTGGAAGCCCCCCCCCCAGGTTGGAATTTCCGACTGGGAACTCGGTGAAACCTCGCCACCCATGAGTTGACAATCGAAGATGGATGCCCCCAGTGTGAACAGTTATTTAGCTCCTGTAATAATCAATTTATTTGCACTTCTGACTGGGGTGTGTCACTCTAGATCAGCTGTATACATAGTATTGTTAGACTTATACTTATAAAAATGCTGCCATAGTGATAATCAAATTCTTCATACAACAACACTGGGCGTGCTAACAACAGCTAACAATAGTCTGGTAGATCGGCATGTTTTTTCCCGACTTCAACTGGAATGCCGATAGGTCAGAGATGATGTCACTCCCAGTTCCGAAGTTACTGGAATGCAGCATTATGACAGTCGCCGCTCGTGCTCATGGGTAGCAGAGTCTTATTGTCGCCAGAAACAGATTCTCCTCACAGTCCCTTTAAGCAAAAGACTTGAATTAAGTTGAATTAAAAAAAAAAAATATTGTAGCTCTTTTTCACTCCCCTTTGGAAATGCCTGGATCTGAGGGGACGGGAGGCAATGAAAATGCTCTGATTGGCTGCCTGACTTTTTTTTCAAACTCAAATGCAGGCACAAATACAGTCTCTGATATCGTGCTGCAGTGGGTCAAGTGCCTGCTCAAGATAAGCGAGTGTGGGTAAAAAAATTTATATATATATATTTATTTGTTTACTTAACAGGGGCCATGCAAGACAAGGACTGCCAAGCCAGAGTTAGCTATAAGCTAATTTACATCCGTGGTCCCTGGGCAGGACACAGAAAAATATACAATGCAGTAATAAATTATACAATACAACAATAAAAAAAAAAAATACAAAAATACAAAAGTTATAAACCAGATAAATTAGCATATAAAAACAACAACATTCAATAATAGTCCATGGTTAACAGCACACTAAACATTTCATTGTTCTTGCCTGCTCCAGTCAATATAATGAATCATTATATTGACTGGTGCAGGTGAAAGTCAACTCAAGGTTAGGGGAAGTGGGTGATGTAGAAGATTGAGGGAATGAGAAGGAAATAGAATTAAAAACATCTGGATATCATGTAACCTTATTTTGTAAGATCTCATGCTTCTCATGCTGCCATCTGATCACTGTGCTCCCAGTCTCCCACCACCACAGGAGCATGCCCGAACCTGAATGTAAACAACATGGAAGTCTTGTTTTTGAAACTTAATGCAGAAAAATACTGGGTCAGAGCTGGATATTTTCAGATCAAATCATGTTTTCAGCTTCAGAAAAGACGAAATATCTATTTTTAATGTTTGGACTTAGCATGGGAACTTTTTCAGTGTGATACAGATCTGCTCTCCGTCAGCTCTGCAGGTAAGAAGCACTAATGGTGCTGTTGGACCAAACATGAGACATTAATGCTGTGGAGACTAATTTACCAAGAAAACAATAATGATCTTAGTTGATGTCTCGGCCTTAGTCAGGCTGACTTAGCAAAACATTTTCGTATTTGAATGTAATGATCAAGAAGAGAATTTCTGCTGCTGTGCTTCAGTTATGAGATTTAAAAAGGAGTCTTCGTTTGGATTGTAGCAGAGTGGATTCAGATTCTGACAGTGTATCTGTGTCTTTTCAGCATTCTGAATGTGAGGATGGCCTTTGTTTGCATTAACTGTTCAGGTCATGGGTCTAATACACACTGGCTGTGTGGGTGCAAATTTGATGTTAGGACATTTGGAGATAGTGGGTCGGGTTGCAGTTCAAAGATATGCAGGTACCAGAGGTTGGCCGGTTAGAAAATGAACTCATTAAGGACTACATGTGTACAGGATACATAAAAAAGTGCTTTCTAAATCTGATGGGATTTTTAATCTGTTAGAGACCCCACACACGAAGATAAAAAAATCAGGCATTGAACAGTTTGATCGCACTGTGTGGTATGCGCCAATCACCTTAGCACAGCACAACACATAACCATTCTGTCCAACCATAGTCCTCCAAAACAGAAATCTCATATGATCAAGCGTGATCTAACAAAAACAAAAAAGAAGAAGCATAGTAACAATCAGAAAACACAACACACAACATGGAGGACTTGCGAGAAGAGGGAATGATGGTGGTCTTGGGACAATTTTTGATGGAAAATTCCTGAACTATCAAAAAGAAAAGACTGAAAAATCCTGGAGTTGTCATGACTTGAGAGTCATCAGCTTTCCACACATATAAATATTTTTTGTTGTAAATATTGATCAAACGTAATATTTACGATTGTCAGCCCTGACTCGTTTTGGAGCCAACTGTCAGGACAAATCCACTCTGATCACACCTTATATCACAGTACAGTCCTATAGGATGATCTTATTAGACATAATAATCGGGCGTTTGCCATTCTTGGTCAGGTAGGGGGACAAAAACAGCATTAAAATCTGTATGTGTGTACCACTTTAATATAACTATTGATGTGAATGTTGGTATTGCTAAGTTGCCATGCATATATGCTGTGGGTGTCAATGGTGCCTTGCATTGTGGGAAACAGTATGTGAGGTAGACTGGTCTGATGCATACTACTCATTTTTCCCAAACTGTTATGACACATTAACCTGACATGCCAGATGGACAGTTCCATATTGGAAATATTTCACTAATCCATCTGGGGAAGAGCCCTGCGAAAATGTTTTCAGGGGCAGAACCTTCAAAAACAACATCAGCTTGTGATTGAACGATCATTTGGCTCATCACAGTCATCACAGACCAATCCATATCAAGCAGCACTGCTATGACGTAGCATATGTAGCAACTAAAAGTAGCAGCTAATGGCTTACAAGGGCAAACAACAATTTATGACCATTAGCCGTAGCGGTTAACTGTTGCCAACTGTTGTTAGCCACTATGTCTAAAGGCCGTTAACTGTTGTTTGCCCTTGTTAGCCGTTAGCAGTAGCGGCTTATAGCCATTAGCCAATACCTTAACTACCTTAAGACTATCGTTTTACATTAAATTATACCACACAGATGTATCATTTAACACTTATATGTGACATGAACCTCGTCAAAGACACTCCCCTTAAAGTAAACCGAGGAGAGCATATTTCGCCAAGTTTAACTGAGTAATCATGATGACCACAGGCTAACCAACATTAGCCACCATTATTTGTACAACAGGAAGTGACTTCACTTCCTGTCAAGTCATTTCCTGTTGTCGTCACACCCGCTGCTCCTGCCTCTTTTCCCTGATTGGGCCGTAAAGCATTTAGCCAAGTGAAACATTCGACTATAGAAGCTGGCAAGACGGAGATGCATGATTTCAGAATCAGTCAGGTCCATTTGCTCTGCGAGGCCAATCACACATGGGTATTTCTGGCAGATTTTACCAGTGTTAGCATCTGACATTTGGGCAAAATCAGAACATACTGATAGCACGGTGTGGAGCTTAAAAGACAGCCAACAACTCAAAACTGAACAAAATTATTTCGAGTTAAAGGTCAAGGTCACTTGAACCTCATCTCTTGCTCCAAAATCTGCATGAACATCACTGATAGAATAAGATTTCTACTTATTGCACAACCACAAACCACTCAGTCGATCCTCTTGATTAATTGTTCACCTCGATGAGAGGTGTAAAGTATTCTGTGAACCTCTCCAGAAAATCTCCAACCATAAATTTTAAAAGCTTGTCTTCTTCTGGTTCATTTTACAGAAGTGTTCAACGATTTTTTGTTTCAAAGGGCAGGAAGGTTCCCTGTCCTCTCACCAGAATATCTGATTTTCCAGGTAAAACCAGGTGATGCCGCTGTGCTCTCCTCCTCTTATCTCCTCCTTTTCATCCTGTGAGCGAGCTGCAGACTGATTCTGATCACGTTTGACAAAAAGCAAAAAGGAAAGAGTGAACAAGCTGCCTCTTTATTACAGGACCCGACTCTTTGCTTCATGAAGGACTGTGGTGAAATATTGATCGGAGCACGGCCTCCGCTGACCGCTCGGCTGATAACAGTAACTAAATGATGGATCTTTCGATAGGATCCCTGAAGAGAGCCTTTAGAACAGATCTCCGCCGTCTTCCAGCCTGAACTCAGCGCCGGCAGTCGCCCGGGGGATGTTAACTCTTATCTATGATGTATCAGGCTGCCTTCGTGACTGCTGGCAAAGCGCTATAGGCCATGTTCCAGCGCCCGGGGTTATAATCTGCCGACTGTTCGGGCTGCGGACGCCTCCTTCAGACCTTCCTCTTCCTCCCCGCTCCGTACCTGACTCCACAACAGCACGTTTCCAGCTGACACAGACGCCTGATGGACGTAGACAGCTGCGATTGAAATACCAAACGCTCGGCCGACGCTCGGCAGACTGTTTATGGAGGCTGAAAGCA
Organism: Scarus forsteni; assembly: GCA_036419115.1. NCBI lineage: Eukaryota > Metazoa > Chordata > Actinopteri > Labriformes > Labridae > Scarus > Scarus forsteni. Next base: position 39,146,236 of record JAZDUH010000341.1, read on the forward strand.
GAGCTGCAGAGAAGATTAACGACTCCACTTCCCAATTAGCCCGCTCAGCAAGAGAGGAAATGATCTGACCGGCCTTCTGCTTCCTTTCTTCTGCCCGTGTGTGTTTCTGTGTGTCGGCTCACTCTGATCTGATCTTTAAGGGTTCGGCACGGCGACAGCTGTTCACTGCTGCTCACATGTTAACTTACTTCCTGTTCATGTTTAACTCCTCAAAGGCTGGCAGAGGTCAGGGGTCCCAAGGGGGTTAAAAGAGCGTGTAAAGACCATCTGTAGACAAGTTACTCATATTACATCACTTAATCCAATAGACGAAGTGTGTATGAACTTGTAAAAACCAATAATTGTGAATGAGGGGGGATAAAATTTCCGAAAGAATCTCAAACTAGAGCAAAAAGCTCCACCAAGATGTTTCTGACATTGTATTACACTTAATCATTGAAGAGTTAACTTTAACATTTTAACTTGTTTTTACTTATTTATTTATTTTATATACATTTTCAGTGTTTTTTTACTTCTGTCTGATGATTCTTGGTTTAACTGTTGTGATTTTTCACTTGTTTCTTTTCTTTCATATTTTATCAGTCATCTTTATTCTAAATTTTTTTTTTACTAACTTCAGAAAAATATCTTATTTCATTTTAATATCTGCTCAACACTCTCAAAATAAACCGCACCATGCATCATCAACCTTTATCTGATTTAATTTTATTACGCATTCTCTTCAATAATGTTCTTAAATTCAACATTAATTCCAAACACCTATATTTCAGATGTTTGATGGTTTCTAAATTGCAGCATGTTTTGCTCTTGCAGGTGTTTTCCCTTTTTGAACTGTGTTGAGGTGTTGTAGGCCGTTTGCCCTCGCTGGCCACCGTAGGTTTCAGGCCATTTAAAGGTATAGTGTGTAGAAGTTGGCAGCATTTTTCTGAACAGAAATGGTAAATAAAGGATATTATGTTGCTGTTAGTTTGTAAAGACTATTGAACTAGGTGTACAATCATTCCCAGAAAAATGTGTTTTCTTTTTATTAAGTTAGAAAAAGCTTTTTATAATATATACAGCAGGTCTCCCCTCTGTGGGGGCTGACATAGCAATCCACCATGTTGTCTACTGGTGGGTTTTGGGGACAAAAATAGCGAAAAACAATTCACGAATACAAGTCTGGCCACCAGCCCTGAAATCTACCTGGATGGCATGCAAAGAAGAAGAAGAGAGAGAGTGGGTGTTACAAGAGAAGAAGACAGCGCTGTGTTTGTAGCTGTTGTAAATGATGCCCTGTTTAAGATCTGTTTTGTGTTCACCGGCTCTCGTCGATTAGTCAGGTGATGTTTTGGTAACAGACTGGCTCATTCCAAAATCTGACCACTTGCTGTTGCGTAGGCCTAAATGCTAATTTCTACTCACTGCACCTTTAAGGCACAGTCATTTTCTGCATCCTTATGCTGCGTTCACACCACAAACAACCCAGCTACCAAAATCGCGTCTCCCACTGACGTATCGTCACGCGTCCATAAATACCTCATGTTGGCCACCGTCGTTGCTCGGTGGCGTCACGTCCGCTCAAGTTTCACCGCAATATCATATATCATATAATATAATATATAAGCGGACATCATTCCAGTATCCTTGATAGTAGATTTGCTGTATCCTTTTCATTCACTAATCAAACACAAAACACTGCAGCTGATGCCCTGCAGCAGCATCATCTGCGAGTTTCCCGCAGACATGGATTGTTACTCTGTAGTCTGTATGAATAACTGTCAGTCTAGGGTACCGTCACACGTGCACAAACCACTGATTGATCCACTTTTTTTACTTTCACATTGTGCGACAAGCTTTGTGGTAGTGTGAAAATTGGCTGTTGCATCGGGAGTGTCAGCCCCACCCCATCGCGGCTGTACATTGACTTTGCATGGAGAGTGATCGCCAAGGTAGTACAAGCAGCGTGCAGTGTGTACGCACCTTGACACCACTTCCCATTTTCAGACAAACCTGATCATTTTCTGTTTAAACAGCATGAGCACTGAGCATACACATGACGTCTGCATCAGGTGGAAATGAGAGGAGACAAAACCCTTTACATGGTAAACCATTGAGCCCTTCAGTCAAATATTTTCCTTTAAAATGCAAAACTACCTGAAACACACAACAAAACTTTACAACAGAATCTCTAATGAAGCCACTCTGTTCAGTCAATAATGAGGGCAGCTGAGGCATCGATAAAAGAATTATACTTCAAATATACCAACATGTCCCTTCACCTCCCAGAGCTTCAGCCTCTGCAGATGAAAACAACAACCTGGTAATTTAACTCTGGATCTGAAGTTACTCTTTGAAAGGAAAATGAACACTTTGAGTGCATTAATTATCAATAATTGAAGCTTTTAAGTTGACGGGCCGTGCAGTTGTCAGACTCTGTGCCACTCTGTGATTATTAATAAATGACAGCCGAGTTAAAAAGCTCAGAAACATCAGCGTGAGCCTGACAGGAGCTGCACTTTAAGTCAGGATTCCTTCAGGTGTCACCCTGAGACTTAAAGATCACGTCTGTGGTGTAACCACAACACACCTGCGGAGTTCAGACTCGCTTCTGTTTGCACTTCTCCCCCTTGAACTCATTCTCACTGTTTTTTTTTTTTCTTACCTCATGAGGTTACTCGCCGCCCGGTGCCGTCTGTCTGTCAAGTCTCGGCCTCGTCTTCATCTCCTTGCGTTGCCATAGAAACCGTCAGCCCTGGAAAAGTACAGGCGAGTGGATGTCGGGAGAAGGGGAGTGAGGGGGAGTGATGGTCGGTGGTGCCACGCTGTGAGGGCAGAAAAAAAACAATTATTCTGTTTGAGGAGGATTGTGGTTTCTGATGAAGTTTATGCTGCTGAGGTCGATTTCCGAACACTTTAAAGTGCTAACGAAGAAAAGTAGATCTATCAATCAGTCTTCCTAAAGTCAGCAACAACAAAAACAGAACCAGGAGCTAAAGAGCCGACAAGGGCAGGAACTAGAAGTGATTTTAAAAGTTACAGTCTCCAGAACATACATTTGAAGCTTTTTGTTGAGTTATTCTCTGAAACACTGTATTTAAAGGGACAGGCCAACATTTTTTTGGTTTTCATGTGCTGCCTCACTCCCTAGATCATGACAAGATAGACGCCATCCTTTCAACTGTGCCTGCAGCAACAAGGAAGAAGTGGGCGAGGTCGCCCATCACTAATTAGCTTAGCTCAAACAGAGGGAGTCAATGGGAAGTATTAGCCTGCCTCTGCCAAGAGTAATCACATAAAATCTTAAGCAACACTAAACAGTCCTTTGTGCTTTTGTAGACTCATTTTTATACTTCATGAAACAAAATTTAAATAACATGCTCATCATAAAAATACCAATACAACTACCAATAATAATGATAATAAGTATTATCATTGTCATGACTACAACTGTTATTATTATAACTATAATAATAAATAATTTTATCACAATTATAAAAAATATATTAAATACTGATAATGCTACTACAACAAATAAAATTATATATATTTTTAAATAATAATTTAAAAAATAAATGACTATAATTTTAATGTTAAATAATAACCTTTGATCATGACAGTAATAGCACAATACCAACATAACAATAATATTATTAATAATAATAAAAAGAAGAAGAAGAAATTGTTGTTAAAAACAACCCTAATGATAATAATAATAAAGAGTAACAATAGCCTTGTAAAAATAATACTTAGACTAGTATAATCACTACAAATAAAAAAAATAATGACAATAACAATGATAATAATAATAATAATAATAATAATAACAATAATAATAATAATAATAATAATAATAATAATAATAATAATAATAATAATAATAAAATTGTTGAACCATTATTCTAAAAATTATGGTACTTATTTAAAAAATGATTGCAATAAGATGGCTACTTCTGTCATGATTTAATGACTGAGAGTTACATTTTATTCTACTGATAGACATCTATATGGACTTTAGAAAGAGGAAATACAAGGCAGAAAAAATGAATATTATAGTTGTTTGCTGAATCAAATATTGGGCTATTCTTTTTGGATTTGTTTTGTGTCGTCAGATAAGTTTGAGGCTTTGTCTCCTTTCATCATAAGACAGCACAGCATTTAATGAACATGACGCAGCTGACATTGGTGTTAAACTACTGTTGGCATGAGGCACTAAGGATCCTCTCCAGATGTTGGTCAAAAAGTCTTTTTCAGCTTCTCATACTGCAGAATGTGAGAGTTTTTCAAGACACCTGCAGGTGAAAATAGATAGATATTTTTTTTAAGTAAGGAAAACAATCTGATGTTCATCTTTGTGAAAAGGAGGTCTATTGTTTTTCCAGAAACATTTCTTCAAGGTCATGCTAAGTTTATTTTCAGTGCATAAACACTGAAGCCAAAAGTGAATTAAAATGGGTTTTTCTGCATAAATGAGCAGCAGGTTTGGATCACAAGAATCTCAGTTTTTCAATAATGAGCTAAAAAAGATGAGACAAAACCAGATGTTTCTGCTTCAAACCAATCAGCGTACAACACCAGGTATGTGCCACGAGTCACTCTCATTCATAAAAAGCCTTAATGACAGTGAAAATCTCATCAGCACCAGAAGCTACACACCCGTTATGCAACCACACAAGTCTATTCAGGGCCTCTTCACAGGGATTTGGTCATCAATAATGAATGAATGTGTCGGCCCTGTTTCAGAGTGGGCTGCTTTTTATCTTGATCACACGTTCACAGGAAGCCGTGCGGCTGTGGCCCGTGGATGATTTACCAAACATAAAAAGGTCCTGCATATACTGTGGAGCTGCAGAGAGCTCACAGGCTGTGAGGGTTTATTTACAGAGGTGTTAAGTTGTGATGTAACGATCAGCTGTGGCAATTATTTAATAATGAGTCTTCATTCTGAACTTCTCTCCCATGATCATAGATGTAGAGCCTAGAAGGAAAATAAGTCCTGTTCAACATTTTAAAAGAGCAACCGTTGTGCTTTTTCATTGATCTACAGATGCAGATGAATTTTCCCCTCCCAGCAAAATGACTGCTGAGATCCAGCCAATTACCAGCCACCACCTTCAGCCTTTGCCCTCATGGTGTCAGATTGACCATGCTGCTTATAATCAGAAAAGTCTGGGATGTAATTTTATTCCCAGTTCCAGGGTAAGTGAAATTCCCAGTCATTAAGGTAGCGTTAGGGGGGATCCAGATGGCCAAAGCATCAGCACTCGCAGTGAAAGTCTTTCACTTTTATTAAAGTTCATACAGCAGCAACAAAACAAACTCGATCTAATATAATTAATGCCAGGGGGCCTGCCAGGAAGATATTTAACAAAGGAACAAGAAACAGAGGATACACATCCAAAACAAGAGAAAGCATTGTAAAAAATGATGTTGAAACGAAAAAACTAAATACATAATGTTATAAATAAGTAAATCACAGTATATAGAGAGGCATAAAATGTTAGAAATCCATCATAGATCAATTAAAATAAATGAATTCTTACATCAGAAGATGAAAATGCATAAAAAAGGTAAGAGTTCAAAAATATTGATACGAATAGCATGCTGATACTTATAATATATATGTAAAGAATACAAAAAAATGTAAATAGAAAAACAGAAACAAAAAATTAAACAAATCATTAAAAATCTAAAAAATATACTCACAAAATTAAAATGAAAAAATATATGAATTAAAAATAAATGAATAAATACAGAAAATAATAATAATGTAAATAAACATAATGGGCTCTAATTTCGTAGACCAGGGGCAAACGCAGGCGTACCGGCCCTGCGCCGGCCTTCACCGTGCGCACAGGGTGTGACCGGCGCTCTTTGCAAGTTTCCTGCAGTGCCAAGAGAGGCACACTCAAGGCGCAGAGGAGCGCAGAGGGGCGCAGAGGAGCACATCCACGCCCACGTCTCTGCCCCTCGGCGCAAATGCCAGAGTAGGTGGAGAAAAGCCGTGAGTGGGTTTAACGCAGCCGAGCGCTTTCTTCACCAATCAAATGACCGCCACTCCTTGCCTTTAAATGCGCTGCAGGTGAGGCACAGCGTCTGATTGGTCTGAATGATCCCCGCTGCTCTAACCGTCTCTGCGGGAGAATGATCTCCAGCGGAGACGGTCAGAGCTGCTGTCACTTCATCAGCTGGAAGAACGGACTGGCCATCGGGGCATGCATCTGAGGCCACGAAGCGCGTCACCGTGTGGGCCAGCTCCCAGGACAGATGTAATCTGTTCCTTTGTCATTATAGGAGTACAAAATTAAGAGACAGTTACACAGCAGCTGGCTTATCCATTCAGAATACTTTTGATCCACCTGCATTCCTGGTTTGTCATCGCCAAATAGCAGAGCCTTTAGTGATACTGTATACTCTCCCGGTGTCTCCGCCTCATCCTCTTTACAATAATGTACTCCATCTTTTTAGATCACTTTAAAAATAAAGGCTAAAATAGAGGAATATGGGAAATCACAGGTAAATCCTGAGTGACATACATTTATTTTCTCTCCTTTTTCTTCGTCTTTTTTCTCCCTCTTTTCTTTGAATTTCATGAAATGAGAGAAGCCAGATATATACTCAGTATCAGATGTTAAGGGTGTTTAGTGTCTTTGACTTGTAAGATGTGCATCAAACTTCCAGATGCCGTCAGGTTAAGTTTCCATTATGACAAATGGCTTTAATCCGACATCAGATGTGACGGGGCAATTAATATAGATACAAATGTACATGCTGGTTCAGACGGTTACATGAAATAGTGATTGCTGTGATTGTTTATTGCATTAAAATGTGCCTGACACTCCGGAAACCTGCCTCTGAGGCTTTGGTGACGTGTGCGCACATGTGCGCCTGTGACCAAATTACAGCTGCAGAGGGTGCGCTTCGCCTTGCGCCGAGAATAGACCAGGTTGGAGCAGGCGAGCTTTCAGCGCACTTTCTGAACATGAATCTGCCGACACCTCCCCCTGGTGTGCCATCGACTCCCCCTGGTGCGCAGTCACACTCATCTCTGCGCAGACGGTCTACTAAATTGTCAAATTGGCAGCGCACGGCGGTGCGCTGGACGAAATTAACACTACACAGGGTGCGCCAGGCTTGTGCCCCCTGCGCTGCACCACGAAATTAAAGCCCAAAAAATAAATGAATAAATACATGATTAGGCTTTTAGGGGGGATCTCATTACAGACAGGACAGAGTGCAGGTCCCAGCATGTTTCAGTTACAGACCAGTCAAATCTCAGTCAAGGACAAGGAAAATTTAAGTTGCTGTTTTTGTATATGCCCTTCAGTGTATCTCTCCTGCAATAGTGCACTTCTATGAACAAGACAAAAGCCCACAGTATGACCTCTCCATGTCTTCATGAGGCCAGCAGCTGCAACAGACATGCAGTGTGATGTCCTACCATTTTCTTATCAGCTTAGGCCCATTGGCTCATGGTAGAGAGCCCAAAGCAGAGACAGCAGAACAATCGCAGAGTTGCAGCATTAAACTCGCCATTTCAATAGAATTACCCGGTAAACCAGCAAAAGCAGACAGGGACCATGTGGGGAAAGGAGCCTTATTTCAGTCTTAGGTAAAGAATACAGAACAATCAGGGGTACTCTGTACATGCAAACTAGACATTTATTTGAGCATTAGTGACTGTGTGTCTGGCTTTTACCTGAATAACCTCTTAGTGTTTTATTCTTATTAAAGCTGCACTTTATATTATTTTATGCTTTACTTCATTTCAATTCATTTTAATTTTTTTAATTATATATTTAATTTTACACTTCAACCTAACTTCCAGTGTTTACTCTTTTTATACCTTTAAGATGGCGTTTCCTCGGTATGTACTGGGTACAACAATGTCCTCGCTTTATTTATGATGCATTTTACCATTACTGGGTACAGATTGAAGGGTGGGTGGGTTTAGGGGTTGGGTGGAGTGGATTTGGGTCATAATTGCTATTATCTTATTTTAATTATCTGTCTGTTTGTAAAGCACTTTGTGCTATATTTGTTATATGAAAAGTGCAATATACTTTTGTAAATATATTTTCGCCAGGACTGCATGAGCAAATTAAAGCACGGCACACCAATGTTTAACAGTAAAAACATTTATTAAGATCACCATTTCATTCAAACACCATTCAACAATGCTACGTGTCCCGATCTGATATAAAAAGTCAGTGATCATGAAACTCTTAAAAGGCTGCACAGTTTACAAAGTATCATTCGACCATTGCATTATAAAGATCTTAACAGGGATGAACGTACTACTATGGGTTACAAAGTCATTTTGTCATCAACAACACCACACACATTACAGTAGAATATTCCTCGGTAATTCAGCATGCTGACAGAAATGCACTCTTGTGCTCACACTTAATGCAGACATAGATGTGCCGTCAGCTTGATCCCAAGATGAAGCAAACCATTTTCACAAGTACTGAACATAAATTTTCCTCCACATCGTAAAAAACCTACTTCTTTGTACCTATTTTCAAGTCCTCCCGACTCCGTTATACGTTGAACATGAACAAATTGTTTGTTGACACGCCGAAGTGACAGTAAGTCACAAGTTGACACAGTCGAAAATTTGTCATTTTGATCAGGCATCTAAGTTAGTTGCCTATATATTACCTTCCGTATATTTACGCTGTCAAATAAGTCTATAATTCTTCAAAATCCTTCGTTGTCATGCAAAATGTTGTGAAGTCACTTCAACCACTAAGTAAATGGGTGTAAAGAGCTCATTTTTGTGTATAATATGGATTCGGGAGGTGTTCAGATAGTAAACAAAAGGGTCCTTCAAGGGCACACCACCCTCACATCTGCCTGGACGGTCACAAGTTAATTTAACACAGTACACCGGCTGAGCCTGTTGTCTTTTAGTATAAGCAGTAAAGTTCTCCTACTTAAGATTATTCCATCTCTCATGGCAAGAGCAGCAAAAATGTCATTATATGACAGTCCGAGGTGGAAGTAAAAGTTAACTAGCTCACTTCTTCTCTCCATTGTGTGTGTAAACATCTGACGTCACTACGGGAAGCCGTAGTGGACAAGGACAAAGACAAGTCAAAACGTGGTAAATAACTTTATTTCAAGTGTACGTTTTAGCTAAAACATGTGCACGAATAAGTATTTCACGCGCACGATTTATGCGCACGCTTTAGTATCTCGTGTGCACGCTTTAGCTAAAACGTGTGCACGAATAAGTATTTCGTGCACACGAGTTATTTATTTTTTTCTCCATGGCACCTTAGGGGCTCCATAGGTATAAATGCCCCTGTGCCAACTTTTTTTCAATGTGTTGCTGCCATTAAATTCTAAGTTGATTATTTGCAAAAGAAAATAAAGTTTCTCAGTTGGAACATAAAATATCTCGTCTTTGCAGTGTATTCAATCGAATATAAGTTGAAAAGGATTTGCAAATCACTGTATTCTGTTTTTATGTACGGTTTACACAATGTGCGAACTTCACTGGTTTTGGGTTTTGTAAATAATGTTTGACTGATTGGTTGATTGATGATAGGATGTACTGGGCTGACATTATTCCAACTGTATCCTTTTTTACTCACCTATTAACCACAAAACACTGCAGCTGATGCCCAGCAGCAGCATCGTCTGTGAGTTTTATGTGGTCGGTCTAGGCAGAACTAATGTATTTACTAACCACTCAGGCATGGATTGTGAACTGGAATAAAAACAGTTTGTCACAGGTGTCGTCACACCCACACAACGCTGATTGGCTGCCGCAGCACAGCCACACACGACGTTGCCTAAAAAGTTCCAATTTTTTTCAACTTTGCCGATCAAGCGATGCAACCTCAAGAGCACCCGTCTGCAGGAACAAGTCTCCTGAGATTTGACCACGTTGCCCAGACTGTGTCCATCGCACCGAGGTCGCATCAGGTGCATTTGATGTGAACGCACCTTAAGGCGGCTCTGAAGGAAAACGGAGGTACGACCCAGTACAAGTGAGGTGTATCTAATAAAGTGGCCATTTTGTCTCCATACAATGTTGGGGTAAATTCAGCCCTGAGTAATGTTCATATAGGAAAGGAAGTTAGAGTGAGAGTACAATCATACTGAAGACTTGAACAACATTGCAGCCTGGGGATTGTTGGGTTACTTTCCGTCAGTGTGGCATGCTTTTAAATTGAGGGCGAGTTTTGAGCAGAGCAATATTTGCATTTATACACATGAAGACCAGACTTCAGAGAAGGAGCAATGAATTATACATACAGAGTGTGAGTGCTGACAGCATCACAGCATGTCTCCCAGCTCCCAAACTTTACAGATTTTGTAAGAAAAATGTCTTTACCATTTAGATTCACCAGTTTCAAAAGATTAAAACACATGAAAAAGTCAACACAGGGAAAGAAGTTTGGACTTTGTTCATTTTAAAGCAGCGTGAAAATGTTTTTTTTGGGGGGAAGGGGTTTGGAGGAACGATGGTTGAGATGGCTGCTGAAGTGTTGTCGAAGGTGGAGGCTTGTCTCTGATTTTTTTGGTTCACACAGTCCTATTTTGTTGTTAGGAGAGTTTTATACATGATTTGTCCCAGTCAGCTGTGATTTGTGTTGTTTGGACTCTCGAGTTGCTAAAGGGGAAGGACCATTTGGTTCTCACATATCCACAACCAGTCGGGATAATTTGTTTTCACAGAATAATCAACAATGCAGTCTCACACTTCACTGCTCCAAGCAAAAATATAATACACAAGTGATACAGGTTGAGTTGTATGCTTACAGGACAACTTTAGTTCAGTTTTTCATTTCTGTCTGTGGGCTCTCTCTTCACATCATCTATCAGTATCATGACATTTTCCATTAGACGCTTAAAGGAAAATCATTATTCATAAACTTTAACATTTTCTCCCTGTGCTAGAATACAGTTAAAGACGCCTTCAGGTTCAGGACTGAAGTGGGCTTGTGTCAGGTCTATGGCACTGACCTGAACGTGAGTCTCAGAGGCAGAGATCAGCTCTGCATCTGTGCAGAAAAAGTCAGCACAGAAGATAGAGCTATAATTTTAGCAGATGGGGCCACTGACTTTATGTAATATAAAGAGTTTAGGGTGAAAACAATCTACAAAAACAGAGTCACACTTAAAGGTGCTATAAGGAGAATCTGTTTCCGTCGACATTAAGTCTCTGCTACCCATAAGCTTGCTTGCCGACTGTCGTAATGCTGTGTTCCAGTAACCTCAGAACTGGGAGTGACATCATCTCTGACTTATCGGCGTTCCAGCTGAAGTTGGGAAAAACATGCCGATCTACCAGGCTATTGTTAGCTGTTGTTAGCACGCCCTGCGTTGTTGTTCACAAATATGAAGAATGTGATTATCACTATGGTAGCATTTTTGTAAATATAAGTCTAACAACACTATGTATACAGCTGATCTAGAGCGACACATCCCAGTCAGAAGTGCAAATAAATTTATTATTACAGGAGCTAAATAACTGTTCACACTGGGGGCATCCATCTTCGATTGTCAACTTGGGGGTGGCGAGGTTTCACCGAGTTCCAAGTAGGAAATTCAGACTTCAGGGAGCGTTCCAGTTGCAGTTTCATACTCTGAACTCGGAAATTCCAACTTCTGACTACAACTGGAACGCAGTTGTAGTCAGAAGTGACCTCAGTGACGTCATTACAGCACTTTTCGATTCGTACCTGTAAGCTTGGATTCGTACTCACAGGAAAAAATTCGAAGTCGTAAAAAAGTGAGTTGTATTCATAAAACTTTGTACTCGTATAAAAACAACCGTGACCTGAACCCAATTTCCCAGACTTACGTATATGACAGCAGATTTTTGTGTGAAACAACATTCTCGACACAAAAATGGTTGAAATTAAAAATACGAATCATTGATTATGCATACGTCTTTTCTGACAGCTTTCTTACACCATAGGCCCCGTGTTCCTGATTCATATAAAGCAGGCTGGAGTCATTCAACTGTGTGGAGTTCTGTTTGCAGGCTGCTTTCCCACCATGCTCTGTTTTGATATTTTTGTTTCACAGACAACATCCCATCAACATCTCCTCACTCATGCATGCACGCATTACACCACTGAACTAGAAAAGCACTCGGAGAGCGCAGACCTCCGCCAGCGCCACAGTCCTTAGCCATATTGTGATTTTTAACATAAAAATTAGTCCTGCCTTTATTTCATCGAAATATTTAGATTCCTTGACCATGAAAACATACCATTAGCAACTGGATTCATAAAGATATCTATTTTAGTTCAGTAGTTATTCACGAAAATCACATTTTTCGTCATGGCAGATCCAGACGGTGATCTGGATCAACACCAAAATTGAATCACTTCTGCCTTTTCCCATGCTGAACATTTCCTGAAAATTTCATCAAGATCCATCCATAACTTTTTGAGTTATTTTGTCCACAATCGGACAGACGGACAGACAGACAAACAAACTCAACCGAAAACATAACTTCCTTGGCGGAGGTAATTACTGATCACCATACAACATACCATTATTTTTGTAAATAAATATTGAATTATAATGTTTGCTCCGTGTCTCCTCTTGGTCTTTGTCTCTGGCTTTGGGCCAGCCGTGACAGTGGCAAAACATAAAACAACAATAAGCATCAATAACAGGAAAAAACCCACAGAGCATATTAAAAGACAAGCAACATACTAAACGACAAACAGCCCAAAATAAAGTGTGTTTCCAAATGAAGGTGGCATTGCTGTCTTATCTTTTATACTACACTGTTTGTTTGTTTGTTTTTTGTTTTTTTTAAAGGGATGGCAGTAATTTAAGTAAATGAGGTTAATTAATACAGAAGCTTACAGGAGCAGAACTGCAAAGCAACGTTAATATTAAATATTCTAATGCAACTGAAAAAACGTTGATAATTGAAACAAGAAGAACAGTCCAACAAATAAGCAGGGAAGCATTGGTTATATGTAAAGAGAGCTGCACAGAAGTGATAACATTAGTGATAATAGTAATAAAAATAATAATGATGCTGACATCTGCAGAATAGATGGAAATAGCTTGAATTGAGTGAGCTATTTTTATTATGTTGCTGTAACTTATATTTCACCAGGCTGTTGCTTTCATGTAGGGAAGCAATTTTTTAATAATTAATGAGTAACTTAGCTTCCCTATAACTTACAACTAGCCTACCCGTCACTGGGTACAAACAGAATAGCTGCAACAAGAAACAACTGCTACCAAGCTATACCCCTCAAAAGACATCTTAAAAGTAACATTGGTGGATTGTTTCTCCTCTTCAACAACCAGGTACAACTTATGAGGTTAATGCATTTGTGGAATGAGAAACACTGCTAAGCATGTGGAAAGCACCCTCCCAAAAAAAGCAAAAACCCCCTGCAAGAAGATGGTGTTCTGATGTTAAGTGAGGCTACACTCCTTCATCTCAGTTCTGACACCATTTCTAAAGTTAGGACCAAATACAGACCTTGAAGTGGGCATCCTATAACACCTCAGGAGGACCAGTTTTTACGTCTTGCTTCAATGAGGAACTCTACTTTCAAAGCTCATGGTTCCAGAAGAACCAAGATCTTGGTGAGGTGACACACAATAATGCTGCCACTCCATGTGCCAGAACACCAGCTTCCAGTTGCAGGGATTTTGGTACTTTTGGGGATGCAACCCACATGTTGTGCTGTGCTGCTCAATCCATGAAGTTAGAGAACAATTTCTTTAGTGGTGATTGAAATACAACAGGGCAGTTTTCCACAATTTCAGGAATGACTTTGCAATGAATGATCCCTGTCCTCCTTTCTTTGACCAAGTTGGTGGCGAAAAAGTGGAAACTGCCTTAGTGGATGGTTATGCTCTCTTCTCATATAATTATAAATCTGCCAACAGTGATATCAATCAGAAGGGTCATTATTCAGATTCATTTTGTGATGGTTTATGATTGCATCTCCACTGGTGCTTCGTTCTTCGGTCGTGGCCTTGAGGACACAGGCATTTAATGCAGAAAAGGTGGCAGCCCTGATGGCAATCTGTTGCTGATTATGCCACATTACACGAGAGTCTGTTGTTCTTATGTCCATCTTTGGGCCTGATAACAAGAAGGAGGCAAAGATGCTTCCAAGTTAAAATCAGTCTGGATGTGAGTAATCGGATACAGCCTGCAGCGTTACCTGATTTGACTCCTCTGCTGCTCTAACTCAAACTAAAGTGACAATCACAACATTTAAATTCACTCCGTCTCTTCTTCTTCTCTCTCTGCAGCCTCTGAAACATTTATAAATGTGACAGTATCATTCCTGGGAGGAAAATGCATGTACCTGTCTGTGAGACAGAATATTAAGAGGCAGGGGGTAAGAGAGCGAGCAGAGAGGGAGAGAGCGAGGATGACAGAGAGAGGAAGTGATGAAGTGTGTTAGATTACAGGGTGACATTGAAACAAGCCTCTCTGTCCCTTTTTTTTTTTTTAAACTCCATCCCTCTCTTTCACGATTCGCTGACCTCCCTCTCCTCGTCTGAGAGGGTCCCCCCCCCCCGGCCACCTAGTGGCAGCGCACGAGTGCCCATCAGCGCCCCGGAGTGTCACAAACATTTTCCCAAGGCAGACGTGAATGAGATGATCGTCCTTCGTCCAAGCGCCGCACAGCAGAGGAAGAGAAAGAGGGGGGAGGTGAAGTGAATATGAGAGGACAGCTGACAGGAGGAGGAGGAGAAGAGAGGACAGGAGAGGAAATGAAGAGAGAGAGGAAGAAATGAGAGGACAGGAGAGGAGAGGAGTTACATGGATGAGTGGAAGGAAGAGAGCTAGGAAGGAGGAGAGGGATGGAAAGGAAGGAAAGGGAGCAAGGAAAGGAGGCAATGTCTTATTAAAGGAGAACATGGAAAAAGAAGATGGTTAAGATGGAAAAAAAGACCTTCCTCAACAGTGCAAATATCCAATCAGTCAATCACATGGCTTTCAGTCATGCAAGATGGCCAAACCGACCATCAGAATGAAGAAGAATGGTTATTTAGGGGGACTTGAACGTGGCATGGTCGTTGAGAACTGCAAAAAAGTCCCATAAGAAATGAATGAAGGGAGGGACTGAAAAAAGCAAAAAGAAAGGCCATTTTGTCCTCTCTTTAGAAATACTTTTGGTATGATGTTAGGGTTTAAAGTTTTCAATTCATCAAAACCCCTCTAGGTTGAGTGAAAATGATTAAAAATCGTCTTGCAAGAGTGGGTGATGTCAAAATCCTTAAGTGTGTGTGTGTGTGGGGGGGGGGGGGGGCTGGTTTGGTGGAGTGGTTAGCAACCATGCACGTCTCATGTACTTGCTTCTGCCAGTCCGGGTTCGAATCCGTCCAGTTTGCAGTGTCACAATCTCAGTTTTCAGCCTCAGCCTCTTCCGCAGCCTGTCACTCCCTGCTGCACTCTAATTAGCCCAGACTCACCTCACCTGTGTTGCTGCTCACACCTGCACCTCGTCTCCGCCAATCAAGCCAGCTACAAAAGCCCCAGCTCCACACTCAATTGGCGTCAGACTGTCTTCGCACTCATGCTGAGAACTCCAGACTTGTTTCCCGGATTGATCACCCGTTGCCGACAAGTTTCGTCCCAGACTTTGCCTCATACGCCTGACCCTCGGCTTGACTTCACGGTATCGACTACCTTCTGTCCTGCATTCACCCGCCTGTCTGAATCCCCGGCTTTCGATCCTGCTCCAGTCTTCTGTTTCCGAGCCCTGCCTGCCCTACGTTGTGTTCTCCGCCTGGTATCTGATCCTGCTCCAGTCTTCTGTTGCCGAGCCCTGCCTGCCCTACGTTGTGTTCTCCGCCTGGTATCTGATCCTGCTCCAGTCTTCGACAACATGAGTTCGCCTGAATCACATTTCCGAGTGTTCCTGAACGCCTCTGCTCGTCTGTGTGTGAGTCAAGCCTGCATCACCTCCTCCTGTAAAGACTGTGTGAGCTTCTGTCAGTGCACCTCCTGTGTGGCGCAGTCGGTAAGGCGTCCGACTACAGATCTAGCTGTCGCGGGTTCGGCCCCCGCTCAAGCCACAGCCTTTTCCCTGTTTAAGCTGTGTGGGTCTCAGTTTTGGACTCCTCCTGTGTGTCGCTATCTAAGAAGTGTTCGTCTTCAAAGTCTGCTGTCGCGGGTTCAACCCCCGCTCAAGCCGCAGCTACATCCCTGTAAAGACTGTGTGAGCCCCTGTCAGTGCATCTCCTGTGTGGCGCAGTAACGCATCCAACTACTGATCTTGCTGTCGCGGGTTCAATCCCCGCTCAAGCCGCAGCTTCTCCCCTGA
>JAZDUH010000342.1:7500-105000 GCA_036419115.1 Scarus forsteni
GTTCCAAAAACGTTGGAACTGATTCAAGGTAATGCGGAGAACTGGGGTTACAACACCCTTTTGATCCTACAGGATCATTATGAGGCAGGTTTGGAGACACTGTTGGAAGAGATTTCTGCCCTTTTGACCCCAGATTGGAAGGCCCCCTTTGAAGTAGCTGTTAGGTGGGCTAAGAGAAACCTGCCACAGGTCACCCAAGAGGTTATCGACCATGTGGAAGCACTGATCACTGCTAGATGTGATACCACCGACCAACCTTTAGTAGTGGAAACAGGACAGGCTCAGGCTGCACCACCACAAGCTGCAGTCACGGTGGCTACCATGACTGAGGGGCCCAATCAGGGCTCTTGGGACCTCAACCCTCAAACGGTCCAGGCCCCCAAAGACCAAAGACAGGGGAGAATGAGGGGTCATAGGAGGGGGGTGGTCCTTACTGAGGATCTACTGTTGGATATGGTGCAGGAAGAACAAGTGGGTCGTGCTCCTTCGGTCACATCAGAGCCTCCCGTTGATGATGCAGTCCTCAGAGATTTGGAGGACTTGTTTGGCTCCTCGTACGCATCGGACCCAGGGGGACCAGCAATACTGGCCCCTGAGAATGTGTCCATGGTTTCCCAGCAAACAGCTGAGGAAGCAGAACAACTGGTGGTTGAGGCCCAAGTTCTGAGGGAGGCGGAAGACGAAGACGAAGGTGATGATGCGTCTTCTGACCTGTCGTTTGACTGGACCTCTACGCCAACACATCAGCAGCAGACGGTCCAGAGACACAGACAGTCGGAACGGAAAATGATTGACTGGAGCTTGACGGTTGACAAAAAGTGGCTGATAGTAGGGGATTCTAACCTGGCCAGAATACCAGCGTTCCAAGCTCCAGATCTCCAGATTGACAGCTTCCCTGGAGCTAATTTCCGACACGCAGAAGCTTTAATGGGGAAGGCCACTGACAGTGTGGTGGTTGAGAAGATCATCTTATCGTTTGGTCTTAATCATAGGAACCAGAAAGCGAAAGAAACATCTGTCAAACAGTTACAGGGAGCGGTAAGGGCGGCCAAACGCCGGTTCCCTTTCGCTGAGATCTGGGTTCCTCTGATCAATTTCTCTTCCTCTCTCCCTGAAGAAGAGAAAACATCCCTCAGGACCCTGAATGCGCATATTGAAAGAAATATGCCTTTCCTTTCGTCTCTTCCTGAGGAGGACTTCCACACAGAGAGTGATGGGATCCATTGGACAAAGGAGACAGCAACTGCTATGCTCCACCATTGGGCGACATTGTTAAACTTGACCTCCCTCAAAGTCTGAGATTGGAGGGGGTCAAGGGACCTTTGTCCCTCTCTGGGAATAGTGTCATACTGTTGGCCAAAAACTTTCAACTCACGAGGCCACAACATGACCTTCTTAACAAAGGACTGATGTTTGTACCATCATTAAACATAGGCAGGAACTGCAAAAAACAATTTGAATATGACTTACAAAGCTATCATAGGAAGCTAAAATTAGCATCCTATTTTAAAGATTCAAACAAAAAATTGAGGTTGCCTTTTGTAGGTCCATCTCTTTGGACCCCTCCTTCAGATAAAATACCACCTCAAATTTTAGAACTAATTGATAAAG
This sequence comes from Scarus forsteni, assembly GCA_036419115.1. Taxonomy (NCBI): domain Eukaryota; kingdom Metazoa; phylum Chordata; class Actinopteri; order Labriformes; family Labridae; genus Scarus; species Scarus forsteni. Next base: position 9,112 of record JAZDUH010000342.1, read on the forward strand.
ATTGTGAGGTTTTTGAAAAAAATTTTAGGCCAATTAAAGAACAATTTAATTTATCGGCAGATGAAGTTAGGGCCCTCAGGTACCTGCAAAAGGCAAAACACATTGTAATTAAACCTGCTGACAAAGGGTCGGCTATTGTCATTTTAAGCAGAGAACAATATGTTTTTGAAGCAGAGAGACAGCTTAATGACAAAGTTTATTACAGGGAATTAGATAAACCCATATATTTGGAAACAATTCCTTTGATTCAAAACATATTAAACAACTTAAAGAAGAAGAAATTCATAACCGAAAAACAAAAGAACTACTTACAAGGTCAGTTAGAACCGAGACAGAGGAGGTTTTATATCTTACCCAAGGTTCACAAGGATCCAAAAAGTTGGACTGTTCCTTTTGAGGTACCTCCTGGGAGACCGATTGTCTCTGACTGTGAGAGTGAGACTTACTACACAGCAGAGTTTCTAGATTTTCATTTAAATCCTCTTTCAGTCAAACATCCTGCCTATGTTAAGGATACGTATCATTTCTTGGAAATTGTCAGAAGTTTGCGGATTCCATCCAACTCCTTCTTTTTTTCGATGGATGTCAACAATTTATACACAAATATTGACATTCCGAGTGGCATCAGGGCAGTGAAAAAGTTTTTCGCCAGATATCCGGACCCCAAACGGCCTGATCAGGAATTATTACAGTTATTGGAAATAAACTTAACCAGAAACGATTTTGTTTTTAATGAAAAATGCTATTTACAAATTAAAGGTACGGCGATGGGTAAAAAATTTGCGCCTGCCTATGCGAATATTTTTATGGCCAATTGGGAGGAAGAAGTTTTTTGTCAATGCCCTGTTAAGCCAATGGTTTATTTAAGATATCTAGATGATATATGGGGAGTTTGGATTGGTTCAATGGAAGAATTTCAGGAATTTGTTGGTATTCTAAATGCTCATGATCCCTCCATTCAGTTGAAGGTCGAATCTGATCGGCAGTCCATTGTTTTCTTGGACACAGAAGTCTTTAAAGGACCTGACTTTGAGATTACAAATAGAGTGGACACTAAAGTTTATTTTAAAACAGTGGACACACATGCTTTGTTGCATGGAGATAGTTTTCATCCCAAACCTACTTTCAAAGGGATAGTGAAATCCCAAATTCTCAGATTTCACAGGATTTGTTCTCGTAAAGAACACTTTTTGGAGGCCGTTAAGACCTTATTTCGGGTCCTCCGTAGGAGAGGATATTCAAGACCTCTTTTGAGAAACTGTTTGAGAAATTTTCTAAACACTAAAGACAGGGATCATGACAATTTGCTTCCATTGATCACTACTTTTTCCACAATTTCTAATGTATTGAACAGGAAGTTCAAATGTAATTTTGAGGATTTTGTTCAGCGTTCAACCATTTTACAAAGTTCAAAGGTCATTTCGGCCTTCAGAAGAAATAGGAATCTTCAAGATCTCCTTGTTAGGGCCAAATTGCCCTCTCTACAAGTGCAAAGGCCTCAGTTGTTAGAGGCGCAATTTTGCAAGTTGCAGTTCATACGCAATGCTCAGAATAGGACAATTGTCCGGATTCATCAAAATTTTAATCCCCGTTCCACAAATTGCGTGTATGTTGTGTTTTGTGCCAAGTGTGGCATCAAATATGTAGGGGAGACTAAACAATCATTGTCCATGCGTATGTATCGCCACAGATACAATATTAGACACAAAAATGAAGTGGAGACACCTTTAGTTGGACACTTTTTGGTCCATGGGTTGGACGCTGTGAGAATGGCTGGATTGCAAAGGAATGTTGTTTGGACAGATTTTGAGCGAAGGAAGGTAGAACGGCATTGGATATATATGTTGGGAACGAGGGAACCATTTGGACTTAATACAAAAAGATGAGTGCTAAAGTTGCACCATTGGAATATGATCCTTATAAAAAACATATTAATTTTAAATATAAATGGTCCTAACTTACCCCTTTACCCAACCCTAGATTTACTTTGATTATAATTTTAATCCCATTATGGTTAATTTATTCTTGATAACATTTATAACCTAACCCTAGCCCTAGTTTTAATAGTTAACTTTAAGCTTACCCCAATCCTTTGCCCTAAACCTAACCCTAACCCTAAATTACAAATTAGTCCTAATATCCTAACCCTAACCCTAACCCCAGTTTTAATAGTTAAATTTAACCCTACCCCAATCCTTTGCCCTAACCCTAACCATTACAAATTACAAATTAGTCTTACATATCCTAACCCTAACCTTACCCCAATCCTTGGCCCTAACCCTAACCCTATACAAATTACAAATTAGTCTTACATGTCCTAACCCTAACCCTATCCCATTCCTTTGCCCTAACCCTAACCCTAGAGGAATTTAAATTATTTTAACACCATTAATGTAACCTTACCCTAATTGTTTTCCCTAATCCTAACCCTAGTATTATGTTAATCCCAACTCTAATGTTAATTGTTATCCCCAACTCTACTCCCAAACCTAATTTACTAATGTAAACCCCTAATTAAATAAACTAATTTATTTCTTAACCCTAATTTTTCCCTAACCCCAACCCTTTATTTCTAACCCTAATAACGTACAAAAAAAGTGGGAGGGACTAAATTAAAAAACAGGGGTACATTACATTATTTCACTAAAACAGAAAAGGGGACGGTTAACAGACACTATATAAAGGAGTGCTCCAGTTCAGGAGCTCACTTGATCATTGGCAACCGACCAGCAAACATTGCTCTCCAGCCATCTGATCCCAGCTGCGCACAGTGCCCTTGACCTGAAGAAGGCCTATCAAAGGCCGAAACGTCGTCGGGCACTTGATTTTCTTTGCATTTTTTTCTTTTTAAAGGCAAAAAGGCTTTTTTATTTTACATTCTTTTAATTTATTTACATTTTTTGAAAATTATAAGCCTATTTTAAGTTTAATCAAATTTAAGTTTGTTTTATTTTAATTTCAACTTTTATTAAAACAAAAAACAAAACAAAAAATACAAAAAATAAAAAAATAAAATAAAAATAAATAAAAAATACATACATTTATAAACGATATATATATATATATATCGTGTCCCACTGGGATGGGACCTCAAGACCTCGGTTGGACAGTTGTCCAACGAGGCAGAAGGCGCCAACAACAGCGCCAACCACAACGACGGCAAGCCAGCCGTTACCCCAGTAGGGATGGGTCCTCCGGCTGGAGGGCCAGAGCCAACCCTGCCCCTCCTAGGAGGAGGCAGGCTCAGTTCCCTTTCCCTAACCCTAACCCTAACCCTAACCCCCTAACCCTACCCTAACCCTAACCCTAACCCTTACCCTAACCCTACCCTAACCCTTAACCTAACCTTAGGGGTTCTGGCCTAAACCTAACCCTCTCTACCTTAATATAACACCTTACCCTTAGCCTTACCCTTAACCTAACCCTTAGGGATTCTTGCCTAAACCGAAGCCTATCTATCTTAATATAACACCTAGCCCTTAGCCTTACCCTTAACCTAACCCCTAGGGATTCTTGCCTAAACCGAACCCTATCTATCTTAATATAACACCTTACCCTTAGCCTTACCCTTAACCTAACCCTTAGGGATTCTTGCCTAAACCGAACCCTATCTATCTTAATATAACACCTAGCCCTTAACCTTACCCTTAACCTAACCCTTCAGGATTCTTGCCTAAACCGAACCCCCTTACCTTAAATATAATATCTAGCCCTTAACCTAACCCTGAGGGATTCTGATCTAAAGTTTACTTTACTCACTCCAACTTGAAATTAACCCCGACATAATAAACCATAAGCCTGGCCTGGATACAAGTCTCAGACCTGATAGGTGACTTATAGATTAGCTACATGTAGAAGGCAAACACCAAGTTTAAATTAATTTCCCAATATATCTCAATTATGATAAGTGGCCATTATATTAGGTACAGGAGGATAAATGAATACATCAATACAAAAGGATATCACTTGAATCAAAACCCGACAAATGGAACCCTGGACAGGCTAGAAAGAATAAGGGAAGTAACTTAACACAACGTGATCAGAGAGTAATACCGACATGCGCCGGCCAGTGCATTGCCTTTGACTCACCCATGTCAACCACCGAGTCGACGGACGAGGTGGGGGGGGTCATCGAGAGAGTCTTTCCTATCCTAACCCTACCTTACCCTAACCCTACCCTAACCATCCCCCCTCCCCCTCGCCTAACCCGAACCCCACCTCCCCCCCCACAGTGCCGAACCCTAAAAAACGGGGGACTCCTGCTGGGGAGGGGATGGGGCTGAGGGAAGACTTGGGGGCGGGGAAGCCAAAAAACACCATGGCTCAGGTGCACTCGGTGGGAGAGACTGAAGTTTTGGAGGGACCAGGGCAGTATACAACCGGGGGGGCAGAGGGCCCTTGCCCCGACTCAAACAGTGTTCAAAGAATACAAAACAAAAATCCAGTGTTATCCAATGTGGCAGTGATGGACTCAGACTCTCTGTCGTTCTCTCCCGAAGGGGAGGAGGACCCTGGACAAGCCCGGGCGACCGACAATCGCCGGGGGACCGGCGGGGGCGTGGCAACCCTGTCTAAAAATGGGGGGCCCCCACCGGAACCCCCGACCATCCCCGAACGCCCGAACACAGACTCGGCACCTCTCATCCAACTCAGAAAGCCGAACAGGCACGAGAACACGCCTCAAAAAAACAAGACGTGGTCCCTGAGAGTTAAAGAGCCGATCTTAGTGTTAGGAGACTCAAACCTGTCCAGGATCCCCCCCTATGGACACATGGCGGTCCAGGTGGACAGCTTCCCTGGAGCCATGGTCCACCATCTTAGGAGTATCTTGGAGAAATTACAAACACAAACAACAACAGAAAAGGTCATACTGTCGGTGGGTCTGAATAATTGTTTAAGACAAAATCTATTTGAAACAATCAAAAAACAATTTCAGGTCCTAGTAGCACTAGCGCGAAGAACATTTCCACACGCGCAAATTTTCATACCACTCATACAGTGCTCGACAGCTCAACCTCCTGCCACTATAAAGCTAACACAACAAGTAAACACATTTTTGTTGGATTATTTTAGAACACTGGACCTGCTTGAGGGAGACCAATTTGAGGTGGGGCGTGACGGCGTCCACTGGACGGCCTCCACCGCCTCCGCCATCTTTGAATCTTGGATGAAACAATTAAACTAGAGAGAGGGGGACCGAGCCTTCTCACCCCGGAAACGAGTAACATTTTAAATCTCTCTCGAACATATGTATTAAATGAAGCGGAGCAGAGCCTGCTAGAAAAAGGTTTATTTTTCATACCAACTCCAGCGGCGGTGGACAAAGACGAGCTCAAAAGAGACTTACACGAGTACCACCGCCGGCTGAAGTTGGTAGATTATTTTCAGTTTTCAACAGAACGAATAATGGAGCCTTTTATCGAGCCGTCCAAGTGGGAACCCGAATGGGCCGCCGTTCCTGATGAAATAAAACAACTAATTCAGAAGGACGGACGCGAACTCGATAGGGCCGTGGCGTTCAACAACAACAACAACAACAATAATAACCAAAACAACACAAACAATAACCTGACCAGCAGAGAGAGAAGGGCACTTAAAGAACTCCAGCAGAACAGGGACCTAGTGATAAAGCCGGCTGACAAGGGTTCGAAGATCGTGATCTTAGATCGATCGCAATATCTGATAGAGGCCAACCGGCAGCTCTCGAACGCAGCACATTATAAATCTTTGTCCGCTCCCATGCAAGAGGAAACCCAGAGACTAATACGCAAAATTGCGATTGAGCTTTATGAAAAGAAATACATCTCAGCCAAGCAGAAAAAATATCTGTTTGGCTCCGATCAGCCCCGCCCACGGAGATTTTACCTACTGCCTAAAATCCATAAGGATCCGGCCACGTGGACGGTGCCCGATAGAGTTCCTTCTGGTCCCCCCATCGTTTCTGACTGCGGGAGCGAGTCGTGGAGAGCTGCCGAGTTGGTCGATTTCTATCTGAACCCTCTGTCGCAAAAACATCCGAGCTACATCAAAGACACTTACGAGTTCGTGAAAAAAATCCGAACCGTAAGTATGCCACCCGGAGCGTTCCTGTTCTCAATTGACATCGATTCACTATACACAAATATCAATACACAACTAGGTCTCCAATCAGTCCGCCGGATTTTTGAAAAATATCCGGATTCAACAAGGCCAGATAGTGCCCTTCTCTCTCTGCTGGAATTAGGCCTCACTCGAAACGATTTTGAGTTCAACTCCAAATACTACCTGCAGGTACACGGTACGGCGATGGGCAAAAAGTTTGCACCCGCCTACGCAAACATATATATGGCGGAGTGGGAGCACACGGTCTTCCCGAAGTGCGCAAAATTGCCCTCGCTATACGTCAGGTATCTGGACGACATATTTGGAGTGTGGACATATGCCGAGGAGGACTTCAGGACTTTTATTGACACCTTAAATGGGCACCATGCAGCGATCAAAGTAAAATATAATCTACAAACTGAAGAGATCGAGTTCTTGGACACTCAGGTCTTTATTAAAAAAGAAAACAACGAAACATGGAGTCTGGGTACCCGCGTCTACTTCAAACCCACCGACACTCACGCTCTGCTGCATAAAAATAGCTTCCATCCAAAACATACGTTCAGGGGGATTGTAAAATCCCAGCTGATACGTTTTTGGAGAATTTGCAGCGAGCCGAACGTAGAAAGCGCCACGGGCGTTTTATTTGAGGCTTTGAAGAGACGCGGGTACAGCAGAACATTCCTACGTAACATAAAGACTGAGGTCAGAACAATATTCGAGGGCGACCAAGAGGCACCAGGGGTGGAACCTAATCAAAAAATGGTCCCCCTGGTGACCACCTTTTCAAGCCTCTCCCTAAAGTTCAACTCGGTTGTGAAAACAACTTTGAATCGCTGCATGGTGCCCTTCCTTATCTGGCAGACTACAAAATTATATCCGCTTTTAGAAAAAACAAAAATTTGAGGGATTCTTCGTCTGCAAGGCCCTACTGTGTGATAAACCGCAACCACAACAACAACAATTCACGTGCTTCAGATCGATCAAATATGTGACGAACAAATACACAGACTGTGGAAAGCCAGTATGGCAAAGGTTCCAGCTGGAATCGACCAATCTTGTGTACTTGATTAAATGTGAGGCGTGCGAGAAATTATACGTGGGACAAACCCAAAATAAACTCGTCGATCGCCTGAAACAACACCTCTATCACATAGATCGAAACACAAAAAGACTGGAGCTATACGATCACTTTAGGGACCACGGACGAGAGAACCTTATTATTTCTGGTTTGGAGACAGGAGTGGGCTGGTCTGCGGCGCAACGGTGGGCGGCCGAAAGACGATGGATCAGACAACTGCAAACCATAACGCCACACGGTCTCAACGAGCTAGAGCGCTGAGTTTGAGCCGCTTTGTGGGGCGGATGTGACCCCGGTCTCCCCTGATCCCTTATTGTCCTATTCTGTCCCATTATTTGTTTGATTTTTATTGTGTGATTTTGTATTAGAGCACTTATTCTTTAAAGCACTTATATTTGTTTGGGATCAGGGCAGACAGGGGGAGCACCGTGCCACCCAAAGGCCACATGGCAGTGTCTGAATCCTAAAATGGCCGCCGCCACCGTGTGCTGCGGGCCAGCAAACAATTTGTTTGGAGTTCGAATGTGTCTGAGGGGAACACGTGTGGACCCAGCATACCAACAATGGTAACACTGGGCCACCTGAAGCACACCCTGACACATGTGATTTGCGCTCAAAAGGTACAAAAATAAAAAAAGACGGCCCAGTATACCAGCGATGGTAAAACTGGGCCAAACTAAAAAGCAGATCACTGCATGTTGTTTTGGGACAGAGGGATGGTCTTTGCGAGCCCGTGCACAGTGTAAAAGTTAAACAAACACACTTTAAACACCAAATCATAACAATAAACCTAACCCCAACAGTGGAGACAGGCCCCTTTCCCCCAACCTAGCCCTCTCCTAACCCTAACCCTAGGGTTACTAATACTACCCTTAATTAATAATTACAAACTAATTACTAGTTATGGGGGACACGTTACTAGCCTGGGGTAAGGCCAGTGTCTTCCCCCGGAGTAATCCGGGGACCCTTCCCCTAACCCTAACCCTAAGCCCTGGGTGTGAGCCAGGGTGCACACTTTACCCCAAAACTTACTCAAACACAAATAATAAATCATCAAATTGAGTCAAATCACCTTCACTGAAGTCTGGTGCATCTTTTGAAATCAAATGTAAAGCTAAGTATTACAATTGAAAGAAGTTATTGAATTTTAACCGGAAAAAAAATTGATTTTTTATGATTTTTTTTCAACAAATTCAATTCTTTAGACATGTGTCTGACCAACTTACAGTTGCTGTACACATAAAATACTTACAAATTATTTGGCCACATATATATTCTCAAAGTGGGAAAACAAATCATCAAATTCTGAGACCGGAAAAGTCATTCAATTAACAGGTTGGGTTACTGTGGTAGAATCAGGATACTGTTCCATGTCTTGTATATCAGGGAACCTTTAAAGATTTGTTCAGAATTCATCCTTTAAGTATGATTTCTTTTAGAATTTGAATGATCGATTCAAAACAAACATTTCACATGAAATGTTATTCATTTTAAAATTGAACAGCCACAAAGGGCCTGTATATTATGCCTTTGTGATGAGATAATAATGAGCCATTGATACAAGTAAAAACCGATGCAGTTTTGGATTGTTGTAATCAGATTGTATATATCTACAATGACAGCAATACATAAACATTACTTCTGTCAATTTCTGTTTCTAGTACTTAAATATACATGTAATCTGTTTTATGGCCTTCCTGTCTTTTTGCATAGCAACGGCTTGGACAATTTTAATTTGTAGACTGGAACTATAGTGAGGGAAAGGGGATCTGAGAAATCCATAAGATGTAGGATTGCTTGGTTATTTCATAGAATGGAGTCTTTGAATTTGCTTGTGTATGGTTGGAGGGGTTTCTGATTTTGAAAATGTTTATAATATCCCAAATAATACATTACAGATGCAACATGTGCACACATGCCAGAGGTTCTCTTTCCAGCAGGACAGAGACAATAATATGCCTTCACAGGATCATCTGATGCATTCTTGTCAAATTGAATCCAAACATTGTATTTTATTTGAGATCTGTGACGAGAATGAATCTGTCCCCTAATGAGATCAGCATCATGCTGGTAAACCCAAATCTCATAGTCACCATCATTTTTTTGATGCTCAGCAATGTAGCCAGGGGACTGTTTGATTTGGTATGTACCGCATGTTATGGGCTCAAGGTATTCCGGATCCACATGAGGGAACGAGATATCAGATGCTTCAAGCTTCTGCCATTCACTACGAGCTCTACGTGACATATCTGGGTCTTCTGCGACTCGTTTTGCCAAAACATTGTCTTTTTTTTAAAAGTGAAAGCATACGCTGAGCCATCTTAGTATCTCGTTCCTCTCGATCTGGATCTGAAACATATATTGGTCCTCTGAAGGCATTGAGACATGCAGTTACTATGCGCACTAATTTGCCAATGACCTCAACGAAATAATTTGAGGTAAGTTGTTCCTTAAACAACATCCACTTCTTTAAACGCCCGTGGTAGGACTCTACTATCCATCTTGTTTTCATACAGCAACGATCACTATTGGCTATTGAGGAATCCAATTGGGATTTACCAGTTGGTAAAAATGACGGCATTCTAGCATCATACCCCAACTTACCAAGAAGATCTAAGGCATCCCTGAAACCGCGATCTACAATCATAGTGTCATTTGCTTCTAACCAAGATTTCAATATTTCAATTTTTTCCATGATGAGCCAAGTTATTGTTGCATTTACATTACCATGGTAGGGGCCAATACTGTCTAAAACATATCCATCAGGCAGTACAACCGACATGAATTTTAGGTAATTTCGTTTTTTCTGTCCTCCGTAAGATGCCCTTTGAAACTGATGATCACTGCATTTGTTGAGGTAGATATATGTACCATCTAAGATAAGAGTGACCTGGTCACCATAAAAAGCTTTAGTAAAGACAGTGTTGTGAGTTATGGCATCGTGGCGTGAAATATGATTTGTGCCAAGGTATTTGGGAACAACTATTGTGTTCGAAATATCTGCAATTGTATGAAAATATCTTGACAGTGTAGCTTGGGAAAGATTAGTAAGCATGGTCATTTGATTCCATGAAAGGTTTGTTTTCAGTTTTGCCCAAAAGTAAAGAAGCAAATCTATTGCTCTGGAACTATCACTTGAACCTGAAACAAGATCAGATTCACACATGTCATACATGTTCTTAAATTGCACCAATGTCCAGCCAGTCCATGCATGGCAGTCAGAATCTGACAAGGTTTCAAACTGCAGTTTGGGTGATGTCTCATGTTTGGATACTTCATGTACAATTTCAAGCAAATCATTAATAACTAGAGAAATAGATTCATTCAGTTTACTTTCCAGAGGAATACGACTGTGCATATTTATCTTTGTGTCAGGGTGTAGAAAACTCCCGATGAGGTGTTCAGAACAAACACGAGCATCAGGCGGGCACCAAAGTGAACATTCAATGATAAGAGAGTGACGAACAGACTTAGGAATGTTTATACAGTTGTCATTGTACTCTAAACACAAAGAACACTTGCGATGTGAAGAGGAAGCATACTTCAAATCTTTGATTTGGATAAGAGGTATAACAGATCGGTTAGTTCCAGGATTAGTGGGGCTATCCTCAATCTCAAATGAATCACATATGCCTGTAGATTCATTATCACTGTGAGTGTCTTCTTTTGAGTCAGGGCGTGGCCTTTTTCTAAGATATCTCATGTAGCATTTTAGACACAGCTTACTTCCACTCTCAACATTCAATTCTTCTTTACTAAGCACCTGCTTTAACCAGTTGTTACTGGGAGAATCTAGACTCCTTCCATATTTTGAGTTCTTCCCTTTATCTTTGAACCTGGTTTTGCAATCGGGTATAATACAAACCCCGTCCATTTTAACTTCAAAAAATATGAAAATAAATTATCTGGAGGATTTAAATATATATTTGTATTCTCAGGGAAACAAACCTGGATAATACACTAACAACAAAAAGGTATAGTTATAGGTATGGATACCACTTAGTATTGTACTAGATGCACAATTTTTTCATAAAATGTACATGTGTGCACACTAAATTGTGGTAACAGAAGACACTGTATATGAACAGCTATACTTAAGAAACCTTCTGAATATAACACTTGCAGCAGAATATATGTTGTTTATACTCAAATGACAAATTGATACTAGCTAGCTAGGGACATATGTTGCTTGGACAACAATTCTTTACAGCAGGGGTGTCAAACTGATCCAGTAAAGGGCCACTGTGGCTGCAGGTTTTCTTTCCAACCAAGTGTAGCAGCATAGAAATAATTATATTTATTTTTTTATGATTAGTTGTGCGCCACTGTTGGTGATCAGTGGCCAGGGTATAAAAGGGGCAGCTCTCCCTCTGCTTCCTCCTTTGCGCTCTCCCCTGACGCATCACTTCCGAGTCAGGTCGTCTGCCCCCGACAGGTATGGCTGCTCGCTGCTTCTCCTCGCTAGACATATAGCGTATTTATTGGGGTCTAAAGTATCTGTCTTTCCATAGCGTGTCACTTGGTGCTGCTCTGAGCGGTCTATGTGGGCTCCAGCGGTTTTGTGAAGCGGTAAGTGTCCTCCCTCTCTGCGTCACGGTGTATCTGTTAGGTTCATGCTAATGCTAATGTGGTCTCAGGTAACTGCAGGTGGCGGTCCCGAGCTCTCTGTGCTATTCTGAGCGTGCATGTCCGCACTCTGTCAGGTGCATATTTATAGCAGTTGGTAGCTGTATTTCACAGTTTAATGTAGCAGTACTAATGTTATGTTTGGGTTAGGTGAGGCCGCAATCACGGCTTCTGTGGTGATGCTCTGCTGCTGCTTTGCCTCCTGACGCTCTGCTGCCCCTCCGCCTTTCTGCTGCTTCTTCCATGCTCCTTTGCTGCCTCTCCGCTGCTGCTTTGTCTCCATGACTGTTTTGTCTCCAGCTGCTCTGTCTCCTGCTGCCTTGTCGCACGGCTGCTTTATCCTCGCTGCTGCGGCTTTGTTTCTGCAGGCGCTCTGCGGCTGCGTCGCCTCATCTGACGCCCTGCTGCAGCTCTGTCCTCACGCTGCCATTAAACACCCGCACACAGCGAGCAGGGCGAGCTCTTTTAGATCAGGTTTTACAGTTTGGGTATGAGTGAGTGTGGGTTACAATTTAGATTAATTTGAGTTAATTGTGTATATTTATTTCTACAGTTTCTTTGATTTTGTTGATTTGTTTACCCTGATTGTTTGGTTAATTTGCTTTATTGATTGGTTTAATTTGTGGGACATTTAAATTATATTATCTATACTGTTGGGCTTGTTTCGTAAGTAATTGGCTTTAATTGAACAGTTATGTTTATGTTATTAGTTTTCTTATTTTATTATTTCTTGAATTAAAGAGAACTGATTTGTTCAATTTTGTTACTTTTCTTTTGGGTTTCTGTTGTTGCAACACACTAATTTGTGTTCTCCCCCCTTTCAGGGCTGTAGGCCAGTGGTGGTGGCGGTGCTGGTGATTGGGTGGTGGTGTCCCCCTTCCTGTTACGTGTGCTATGATTCCCTGGGATGCGGGTTATTCACTTCAGGTCACGTGTGTGTGTGGGTGATTTTAGTTGATTAAGTTGGTTTTGGTGGCTCACTCCCTATTGCTAGCTTTTCCACCCAGTAAGCCTCAGCTCCTGATTGGCCTCCTACTCCCCCCAGTTTGAATGATTTTTCTTGTTTTTTCTTTATAAAATTGTTTAATAAAAGTTGTTTTAAACTTGAACCACGTCTCAGCCTGAGTACAAACGAACCTGTGTGTCTTGACTGAGGTACAATACTTCCCTGAGTGAAATTCCCAGGGTGGCGTTGTTGAGCAACAGACAAAAGTTATTCAGGTGTACAGTGTTACTGACTTATTACAAACCCATTGTCTGCCACACAAGCAAAAACACACCTGACGCAAATTATTCAATCAACTGGATTGTCTTTACATGGTTGATTTGTTGGATCAGGTGTGTTCTTGCTTGGTTGGAATGAAAACCTGCAGCCACAGTGGCCCTTTACTGGATCAGTTTGACACCTGTGCTTTACAGAATGGCAGAACTGACTAAACTCGTCTTGACCACAAGCGTGAAGGTCAACAATAGCATATTGCCTCAGCTTGAACGTACTACTGTATCATACAAGGGGATGCACCACTATCCCATTTATTCATTTGAAATCTATAGCATGTATTGCAGTGTTGATTAGCATTGCGTTGGATGATATTTTAAAAAAGAGGACTTACAGGCCCTGCATACCTTTTCTGTTTTAAATGAAAAACATTTAGAAAAAAAATAATTCAATTGAATTCACAATACTAAATTGAAGTTAACATTCATTTGCTGCAAATTGCATGAAATAAAACATTACCCTTGATATAATACAAGACATGGAACAGTATCCTGATTCTACCACAGTAACCCAACCTGTTAATTGAACAACTTTACCGGTCTCAGAATTTGATGATTTTTTTCCCACTTTGAGAATATATATGTGGCCAAATAATTTGTAAGTATTTTAGGTGTGCAGCAACTGTAAGTTGGTCAGACACATATCTAAAGAATTAAATTTGTTGAAAAAAATCATAAAAAAAATTAAAAAAAAATTCCAGTTAAAATTCAATACCTCCTTTCAATTGTAATACTTAGCTTTACATCTGATTTCAAAAGATGCACCAGACTTCAGTGAAGGTGATTTGACCCAATTTGATGCTTTATTATTTGTGTTTGAGTAAGTTTTGGGGTAAAGTGTGCACCCTGGCTCACACCTATGACAATGATCATAAAATAGGTCATAGTACAGGCCCTGGATGACTTTTGGATTTTCTAAAGGTATATTCTTGGGAGTCTCTGGGTGTACTACAAATACCACACAATAAACAAAACATTGGGCTGTGGGCAAAATTACATGTATTCTGAAAGAGGTCCTTTAAAATATCTTTAAATAAAATCTTTGTTCTGCCCTTACTGTTCGACTCCAGCACAGCTAAGCAGACAGAAAACTCTTCAACAAGTGACAGATGTAATTTCTTCTTTAATCTTCAAATGCTGACAGAGTAAACTAGTGAAAAAATAAAAAAACATTACTGTATTAAAGGTGTAAACAGGATGTTGAAAACCTTAATTAAGTATAGCCACCATGCTGCTTTTCTATTAATAAAAGACTCCAAAATATAAATCACTAATAACTTATAAATTGACATCTAGTCATAAATAATATCTTAAATATTTATAGCTCTCGAAATACTCACAAGCAGTGCTCTACATGAAGCAACAAAAAAAAGGATCAGTGTGGATTGAATCCCCAATGTCTCTATAAGACTCATACTTAACGCGTGGCGCCAACGGAATACGTCACTACACACATACGAAAAATGAACACACCCACGAAAAGAACAGCGACGCCCACTGGCGTGGCAGCACAATCTTAAATTAGACTTATAGAAATAAAGTTACCAAACAAAGCAAGTAAAGAATACAGACAACTTCTATTCTTTCAGCATTGGTATCAGCATCATCATCAGTTCATGGGGCCTAAAAGGATCAACCTTGTAAACTAGATGTCAGACCAGCCATGGATGTTAGCTTTAAATCGAGGACCACTGACTAGACGAAGTGTTGCCTTTGTCAATTGGATAAAAAGGAATACTTAAAGTCTCCCCAGCCCAATCCTGTCAAAAAAGGGGATGATGGGTATGTGATGATGGCAAGGAATATTCCTCAGTTTCAATCACTTCATCAACTAACAATCAATATGGACCCTGCAAGACTTGATGAAGGTGGAGGGATAGAGGAAACTTAGAGACGAAAGAAGGCATGCTATCATGAGACGTGCAGGCTACTGTTTAACAACACAAACCAACAGAGAGCTGAAAAAAGATCAACCCCAGCAGCTACTCGGAATGAGGGTGGAAGAAGCAATATCCCAAGAAAGGCCCAAGGGAAAAAAAAAAGAGAGTGTTTTCTATGTCAGACTCAAGGAGGTGAACTAAGGGAAGCAATGACAATGAAAGTGAATATGAGAATAAATGAATGTGCAAGAACACTCAATGATGGGAAATTACTTGCCAAACTGAGTGGTGGAGAGATCATTGCACAAGAATTGAAGTATCACCCTGCCTGCTTGGTGGCTCTGTATAACAAAGAACGAGACTACCTAAGGGTCCAAGAGCAAGAGAGAGCACAGGAAAACTTGAATGAAGCATATCCAATTGCCTTCTCTGAACTGGTCACTCAAATCAGTGAAATAAAAGCTGCCAGTGATGGTACAGCTCCACCCATTTTCAGGCTTGCTGATCTGACCACACTTTACAAGCAGAGATTGGGGCATCTGGGTGTTGAATCACCTCAGGTTCATGCTACTCGACTGAAGGACCAGCTGCTTTGTCATATTCCAGAGCTGCAAGCTCATCACCAGGGAAGAGATGTCATGCTGGCTTTTGAGAAAGATGTGGGCTCAGTGCTTGCACAAGTATCCAAGTATGGTGAAGCAATCCATCTAGCAAAAGCTGCTGGGATAATTAGACGAGACATGCTAAATCATAAGTCACATTACAGCAGCAGCATGTTTAACAATGCAGACATAGAACAGGCTGTACCACCATCACTCTTGCAATTTGTATGCATGATTGAACATGGTGCAGACATTAAGTCCCAACTCCAACATGGAGCTTTGAAGTCAGACCTGGCCCAGCTCTTGCAGTTCAACTGCTTTTCTAAGTATAAAGAAGGAACAGAAGTCCATCGGCATTCCAAGGACCGTGAGACACCTTTTGCTGTCTATCTTGGTATGTCTGTGTTTGCTAAAACATAGACATACTTATAGAGGGCACTTATTGATATGCTCCATGTGAATGGACTCAGCATATCATACGACAGAGTCCTAGAAATCTCAGCTCAGCTGGGAGAAGCAGTTGTAACCCAGTACATGGAAGATGGAGTTGTCTGTCCACCAGTCTTAAGAAAGCAGTTGTTCACTACTGCAGCTGTGGACAACATTGATCATAATCCGTCTGCAACAACAGCTCAAACTTCCTTCCATGGTACAAGTTTGTCCATTTTTCAACATCCAAGCCCTGAAAATGCTGGCAAAGAACGTGAGGTACTCAAACTGAATTCAGACAGGAAGGTAAAGACATTACCAGAGCTTCCAGAAGCATATACCAATGTTCTCCCAGCTTACATCGCAAAGAATCCCAACCCTCCTCAAACAGTATGCTATTGCTTACCAGCACCTCAATCAATTCAGTCACACTTAAAGGATGAATACTGCTGGTTGAAAAAAGTGTTCCTCACTGAGGTTGTGGCCAATGCTGTTTGCATCACATGGTCAGCTCACCATGCAACACAGAAGAGGAGCAAGCCATTTGAAGTGAGCATTTCTGCACTAATGCCCCTGATGAGAGACCAGGCTCACTCTGTTGCAACCATCAAGCATGCCCTGAAGAAGATTTGTGATACAGTGGCTTTCTTGAACCCAGGGCAGACCCCTGTTGTTGTCGCTGACCAACCTTTGTATGCTCTAGCAAAACAAATCCAGTGGACACGGCCTGAATATGGTGAGGACAAGTGTTTGATCATGTTTGGTGGCCTTCATATAGAAATGGCTGCACTCAGATCACTAGGAACACTACTGCAGGACAGTGGTTGGACCAGTTCCATTGTGGAGGCAGGAGTGGCCTCATCTGGAACAGCAGAGTCTTTCCTTTTGGCATCAAGTGTCACCAAGACAAGGCAAGCCCATCAGATCACAGCATGTAGCCTGTACAAACTGATGAAGCAAGCATACCATGATTACTGCTCTGCTGCATCTGGTCAGTCGGTTCTTACCTTTGAAGGCTGGTGTCAACAACGGAAACAAGACAGCCCACAATTTCAGTTCTGGAGTCTGGTGCTGGATATGGAGCTCACCATTTTCACCTTGATACGCTCATTCAGAGAAGGAGACTTCAACTTGTATTGTGAAGCACTCTCAGAATTGGCCCCTTACTTTTTTGCAAACAACAATGTCAATTACGCGCGATTGATCCCAGTTCATATCAGAGACATGATGTGCCTTGAGCAACAACATCCACAATTGGCAAAGGGGTTTCACAAGGGCATCTTTGTTGTTCACAAGTCGAGAAGAGAATTCTCAGGCCTTGCAATTGACCAAGCCCATGAGCAAAATAATTCAGTCATCAAAGGGGACGGGGGTGCCATTGGATTAACAGAAGACCCGGTAGCACTGCGTAGATGGATGGTAGCTGGACCCGAAGTGAAACAGCCGGATATGAGGCTATGTCAGGCATAAAGGATGAAAACAATGACAGGAGACATCATGAGCAAACACTAAGTGTCCAGAGATCTTTCTTTGATAGGGTGAAAGCACTCTCTGAAGTTTTACAGGAGATGGGAAACCCATTCCAAGAAGAGTCAGCTGACCTACTAGTACTAGACACCAAGAATTTTGCAGACCCAGCTCTTGCTGAAATGGTTGGTACACATCACCAGCGGGGCAAAGATCAGTTCCAGTCATTCATGAAGGCACTAGAGAACAAAGATGATTGTTCATTCTATCATCCAATCAAGAAGAATAAAATTTCTTTCCTCAAACAAGCCTTAAAGCAACCTGGGAGCACTTCTATGGAGAAAGTGCTGAAAGATGACTGTCAGTTGTTCTCAAGACTCTTCATTTCCTGCCAGAACAGGCAATGTAACTTGCAGGAATTCTTCAAACATGAGAACCAGTCATCTCCTGCATCTCTCAGTGACAGTGGAAACCTTCATGCATGCCAGAAGTCACAGCTGGCTGAAATCCTTCAAGCACAAGTGAACATCCCAGACAGTGAACCAAGTGGGGACACAGTCATCATAGATGGCTCAGCACTAATCAGTGCCCTACCTCCACGAACCTCTAAGACATTTGATGACTATGTTAAAGAAGATATAATCCAGAAAGTGGAATCTTATTGTGCCAAGTACAAAAGGGTGGACATAGTGTTTGATGTGTACAAGACCTCAAGTCTGAAATCTGAAACCAGGTCAAGGAGGGGGCAAGGAATAAGAAGAAGAGTGACAGGAACAAGTAAGACCCCAAATAACTGGAGAAGCTTTCTTCGAGATGAAAGCAATAAAACTGAGCTGTTTCACTTCCTCGCAGACAAGATCTGTGAAGCACAGACAAGCACACTCATCATAACAAAAGGAGAAGATGCCATTTGCAACTCAAAGAAGCCCCTCGATGCTGTGTCTCCCTGCAGTCACGAAGAAGCTGACACACGAATATTTGTACATTGCAGGGATGCAACAACGGATGGTAGCAAGTCCCTCATCATCAAGGCTAATGATACAGATATCCTTGTCATAGCAGTGTCTGTACTGCCATCCTTACAAGAACTTGGTCTTGAAAGGATGTGGATTGCCTTTGGACATGGAGTCAATATTCGATGGATTCCAGTTCATGAGGTAGTTTCTGCAATTGGGCCTGAGAAAGCTAGTGGAATACCCTACTTTCATGCGTTCACTGGATGTGATGTTGTTTCTGCCTTCCGTGGTAAAGGGAAGAAGACTGCATGGCAGACTTGGAACATCTGTGATGAGGTTTCTGAAACCTTCACCAATCTTAGCCAGCATCCAACATCAGTTAGCGATCTAGATCTGCAACATCTGGAGAGATTTGTTGTCCTTGTGTACGACAGGTCAAGTTCAGCCACTGGTGTGGATGAGGCAAGACTGGATCTCTTTGTCTGCAAGCAGAGGCCATACAACTTAATTCCACCAACACAAGCAGCACTCAGAGAGCATGCCAAGCATGCTGCTTATCAGGCTGGGATCATCTGGGGCCAGGGTACCATCTCCAAACCAGACACTGGCAGTCCTGCCGACTGAGGGTGGACAAAGCGGAGAGACATGGCAGACGTGTTGCACAACATTACCTCCCATTGCTGCCAGCTGTCAGCAACTAACAAAGTGCTCGTGCAAAAAAGGTTGCAACAAGAGATGCAAGTGCTTCAGATCAGGGCTCCCTTGCACGGCACTTTGCAGCTGCATTTGTGATGAGTAGCAGAGCTCTGAAGGAATTTTGGGTTTTGAATAAAGATATTGGTGTTGTTTTTTGTTACTTTCCCAATAAAGTTCATATTTTTTCTCCTGTTCAATTAATAATGTCATTTATGTGTCAATATACAAATACAATACAATGTATCATAAAGAAAAACGAACACGAATATCATTCAAATAAGTTCCCTACACACATTCCTATGAAAAAACAGAATTTCGGTAGCCTTTTTTGGCAGCCATCTTGAAAAATGGCTGCCATCTTGGAATTTCAAATGTCCAATCAGACAGATTTCATCAATAGGCCCTAGAAAACAACCAAACCAAATTTCATGCTTGTATCATAAGTTGCACGATTTTTCTCTTATCCGCTCCACTATAACACACACCTGCCATACAGCACACACCTGCGTATGACACACAACTGCATATAACACACACCTGCGTACAGCACACACCTGTGTATAACACACACCTGCGTACAGCACACACCTGTGTACAGCACACACCTGCGTATAACACACACCTGCGTATAACACACACCTGCCGTACAGCACACACCTGTGTATAACATACACCTGCGTACAACACACACCTGTGTACAGCACACACCTGCGTATAACACACACCTGCGTACAGCACACACCTGTGTATAACACACACCTGCGTACAACACACACCTGTGTACAGCACACACCTGTGTATAACATACACCTGTGTACAGCACACACCTGCGTATAACACACACCTGCGTACAACACACACCTGTGTACAGCACACACCTGCGTATAACATACACCTGCGTACAGCACACACCTGCGTATAACATACACCTGTGTACAGCACACACCTGCGTATAACATACACCTGCGTACAGCACACACCTGCGTACAACACACACCTGTGTACAGCACACACCTGCGTATAACATACACCTGCGTACAGCACACACCTGCGTACAACACACACCTGTGTACAGCACACACCTGTGTATAACATACACCTGCGTACAACACACACCTGCGTATAACACCCTGAGACCACTGAGGACGATCTGAAGTCTGGACAAGAGAAAACAGAATCATTTTGAGTCTTCTACATGACCGTGACCTGGATGAATGAGGATCCACACAGAAGCTGACCTAATAAATAAATTTGTGCTCAGCTGCTATAAAATGTTATAATTCTGACCTGCTGGTCATGAGGTGTACATTAGTCACAGGAACACAGAGGAATAACTTTACTTGATTGTGCACAGAATAATAACGTGCACTTTGAGCACATTTACCAGTTTATATTGTTGCTCAGTTTGTGCCTTTTTCTTTTACAGTCCTGTTAACTGCATTATAACTTCAGAGTGTTTAGTTTACTGACCTAAATATTCATGCCTGCCATTGTTCTGTTGGAGGGAGACATAATGCTCAGTACTTATATATATATATTGCAGTAGACACTAGAGGGAGCATCTCACACTAAAATAGACAGGAGGAATGGAGCTACGTGATTACGTTAGAGAACGGCTTGTTAGCGTGCTGGTTGTCGAACACTAAACTTCAGAGCCTTCATACTCTGATCATCTCTTCTTTATTGACCTCCACAATACTAATATTTAATATTAAAACTAAACTTTATTGAGTAAAACATAACCAGGACTTCATCACTACAGTTAATTGGTCAACATCAAATATCAATATTCGATCAGTAACTCACCTGGACGGCTCGCTCTGCGTGCAGCAGGAAGCTTGTGTAAGTACAGGTGACTTAGCAGGCTGTGATTGGCTGGCTGACTTAAACAGGTGTGAGGGGATCAGCCTTCTTGTTGATGAACATCACCTTTTTATTTTAAATTCATAAAATGTTTAAGAAAAACATTTAAATACAAATGTATTCAATAATTCACGCTGTAAGCAATAATAAATCACAAAATCCTACAAATTTGGAAGATAAAAACTGAAATCAATAAACTCTTGACAATCTAAAACTGTTCAGAGAATATTTTACATTTTGAAAAAAATGATGTAAAATAAGAGACTGGAAAATTAAAAAATACAAATATTAGTTGATATAAAAATCACGTGTTTAATGAGTTATAACAAATTACATATTACAAACATTAAATAAGTGTGATTATTACATAACAATCACAATCGGATTTACTGCAACAGAAAACTGAAAATTCTATTTTTTTAATTCTTCATGTAACAACTTTAAAATCATTAAATGACAGTTTACTTGAAATAAAATAAAGTAGAAAAATGACTAAAGTTTATAAATATGTACAGTGTATGTTTGAACACATATCTGAGTGTAAATCATGTAATAGAATTTCCAAAAACAAAAACCACTGACTAAAAAACAAACTTAAAGTCATGACGTTGTCTCACAGCGCAGTCTCCTCCTGTAAAGGTCAAAGGTGAAGCAGGCGGGGCGTGTCAGTGGGTGTAACTCGGTGCCAGTTTCCTCTCTGAGCAGTTGGAGGGGCCTTTGTCTGAGGAGGTCAGAGGTCATTAAGGGAAAGAGGGAGGGGCCGTCTTGTGCCTTGCTGCAGGGCCGAGGCGGCAGCGGCCGATCCTGCATCACCTGACGGAGCAGCTGATCTTCTCGAACGTCCACGCTGACCAG
Organism: Scarus forsteni; assembly: GCA_036419115.1. Taxonomy (NCBI): domain Eukaryota; kingdom Metazoa; phylum Chordata; class Actinopteri; order Labriformes; family Labridae; genus Scarus; species Scarus forsteni. The sequence goes on from JAZDUH010000342.1 coordinate 30,926, forward strand.
CGAGCCGAAGAGGAGCCGGGAGCGGGCGATGTTGACCTCTGCAGAGAGACGATGATTTACAGAAGCAGCCTGGACACTTTTCATTGGGAAAACGAGGAACTACGTCTGCGTCTGAAAGCATGAATTTTAAGTCATATATCACTTCAAATTATGTATCATTTACTCATTTATCAATCAATGTAGTCATGGACCAATTCATGCAACATCTAGGATCATTTTGTCTATGTACATGTGTGTATGAACTAACCATGTTGAGAATAGAAGAAATCTCCACAGAAGTCTGGTAACCAGAAATAGCTTGACCATATATAGAGAACAGACAACCATGTAGAGAATGTCAAACACTATATAGGTATCCCTCAAATGCCAAGTGACCTCCAGTGAGTGTGAGTGAGTGAGAGACAGCATGGAAACCCATACCCTCACTCATTCACTATGTAACCAGTATGTCTATATAACCAATGGTTACCTATTGCTCTTTGACAGACTATCTCTGAACCAGCCGAATAAACACTCCGATAAACCTCCAGCCTTGTAGCGTATCCTTTTGCCTTAGAACATCTGATAACAGCGTCACATGGTGCTCAAATAAAGTAATTAAAGCTGAAAGGGCTTTTAAACAGAAGAACAAATATCAGATCTGACAGTCACATTCCTGTGTTCGTGTGTGTGTCAGCACACTGACCACCACTTTGACAAATGTGAAAGAACAAGCATCCAATCATTTCTCATCCATCTCTCCAAGAGCCTCTTACGTGAACGAAGACGGACCCCAAACAACAGAGGCAGAGCAGAAGTCAACATCAGACTGAAGCTCAGGATTAACCGAGTACTCAGAGGTAACTATAACGACAGAGCGCTGGGCATGAGTGTACTGATCACACCGCATTACTCACCTATAAACATCTGCTTATAATCTGTTTATAAGCTGTTTATAGACAGATGTTTATGAACACATTATAAACATCTGTTTATAATCTGTTTATAAACAGATTATAAACAGATGTTTACAAACTGTTTATACAGATTATAAACATCTGTTTATAATCTGTATAAACATCGGTTTATAATCTATTTATAAACACATGTTTATAAACAGATGTTTATAACAGATGTTTATAAACATCTGTGCTTCATACACTCTGATCATCCCGGCCCTTTAACAACCCACTGACTAAACTTGGTCTGGAAAAACTGGATCTGCGTTCAGATGCTCATTTGTTGTGTGTCGTGCAGACAGACTGTCACACCTGAGTGCTGGTCTACAGAAAAAACAGTGCCCAGTGAGTTTGTTACCCTCAGTAGCTCGAACGTTGATCTGGTTCTTGGTTCTCTGCGATCGCTGCAGCATCTGTTTAACCGCCCTGTCTGTGTTGAACTCTGACCCCTGGAGGAGGTGAAACTGCTGATTAAAGAGGAAATGCTGAGTCCAGACTAAACACAGTTTGATTCTTCAAAAGAGACGTGTTTCCAAACATGGAGCTTGTTACCTCCGCCAGGAGCTTGGGGTTATTGTTTGTTTGTTTTTTTGTTTGTTAGAAACATTACTTTAAAAGTTATGCATGGATTTCGATGACATTTTCAGAAGTCTGCGCTCTCAGAGTTCTAGTTTTTAGTTTCTAGTTGGAGTTGTCATGGTGAGGACGTTTGGTGGGCGGGGTAATGGTTGGTGAGACCAAACTAAATGGATGGTCTTTTTTAGTTTTAATAATTTTGGAGAAAACACTTTAAAGGTGAATGTAAGAAAATTTAAAATCAAGTTAAAGATTATCAATGCTTAGATTAGATCAGATCAAACTTTATTAATGCCTTTTGGGAAACTCCCTGAGGAATATTATGATTCTAATTGCATTAGAAAAGTAAATAGAAAAAGAAAAAAACATAGATCTAAACAAAAAACATACAAAACATAACTTTAAATATTAATTAACTAAAAAAATTTCATTTTTATTATTACAGCAAAACAATAAAAAAAAATGTTACTTATTTTGAGCTTTTTGGATTCATTCAAGACTTAATTGTTCAACTAGAACTATGTCATGTTTTGAGAAAGTGATCATCTGTAGAGAGGCAGTTCCCCCCTTAAAGATAATCTGCTCACCTGGACTTTGATTATTCAGTCACTTAAGATAATCTGATCACCTGGACTGACTGAAGCTGCGTCCTTACAGTCAAGGTTGTGTTGAGTTCTGGCCTCTCAAAAAGTTCTGGATGTGGACTGGATGTGGCAGCAGAAGAGCCGGACCAGTGTTCTGAGGCTTGAAAAGCAAAAACAGAATATGACTCCATTATAAATGAAAGATAAAAATCAAATACCAAATATGGCCTTCCGTACCATGAAGTCTTTTCTGACCTGTGATTGGCTGATGGGGCTCTGCTGTTACCATGACGCCATCAGGCTCTTTGAAACACACCTACAGATCAGAACAACAGAATATCAGCATGGTAACAGACTCTACTCTTATTGCCATGGTTACAGAACATTGTCTCTTAAACCGTAACCATGGACACAGACTCTGCTCGGCTCTCCTAGGTTTAAGACCAAGAACAAAACGATCATGTTCAACGATCACACTGACACACAAGAAGATTAAAATGTTCATCTAATAACTTCAGTTTAATGATCCTTAACAATGTTTTTAAGCTTCAAGATACACTGCCTAGCCAAAAAAAAAACACACCTGGATTTAGGCAAACAGGTCTGAGCCTCCTGTTGGATAATTCCTGCATGGGTGATTATCTTTCAGCTGAAACAAGTTATTTTACTCCAGCTGATGACATGAGCAGCTTCTCATTTCTTCAACAACCATGTCAAAGACACATCCTGTGGTCGTGGAAAAGATGTTAGTCTGTTTAAGAAGGGTCAAATCATTGGCATCAAGCAGAGAAAACATCTAAGGAGATTGAAGAAACTACTAAAACTGGGTTAAGCACTGACCAACACATTATTAAAAACTGGAAGGATAGTGGGGAACCATCGTCTTCAAGGAAGAAATGTGGTCAGAATAAAATCCTGAATGATGGTGATCGGGTAATCACTTAAACGTTTGGCCAAATCAAATCAAAGAAAAACAACAGTAGAACTCAGGGGTGTGTTTAATAGTGAAAGTAAGAGCATTTCCACACACACAATGTGAAGGGAACTCGAGGGATTGGGACTGAACAGCTGTGTAGTCTTAAGAAAACCACTAATCAGTAAGGCTAAGCAGAAAAAAGGCTTCAGTTTGCTAGGGAGCATAAAGATTGGACTGTGGAGGACTGGAAGAAGGTCATGTGGTCTGATGAGTCCAGATTGACCCTGTTCCAGAGTGATGGGAGCATCAGGGGAAGAAGAGAGGCAGATGAAGTGATGCACCCATCATGCCTAGTGCCTACTGTCCAAGCCTGTGGGGGCAGTGTTATGTTCTGGGGCTGCTTCAGTTGGTCAGCTCAGCTAACACCTGAATAAACTGAAGGACCAGGTTATTCCATCAGAGGAGTTTTTCTTCACTAATGTAACAAACATTTTCAGAGAGACAGTTTCAGGATTCATGGGGCTCAAACTGTGACAGAGTGGTTCAGGGAGCAGAGGCACCACAGAGTCCAGACCTGAACCCCACAGAGGATCTCTGGGATGATGTGCTGGAGAGGCTTTGTGTAGAGGACAGACTCATCATCAACACAAGATCATGGAGAAAACTTAATGCAACCCTGGATGGAAATAAACCTGTGACACTGCAGAAATGTACTGAAACAATGACACAGCAAATGTGACTGTAATCAAAGCTAAAGGAGTTCAAATGAAACAGAATGTGACCTTTTGCTGTTTTGGCCAGGCAGTGTGTCTTCATGCCTATTATGGTCTTAGTATAATTACATGTTTAAAAAACCTTGATTGAATTTCAGTTTACAGTCTGGTTTAGCTTTAGTCTCATTGTAAACATGAAAATAATTACTATGATCTTAAACATCACTCAAATTACTGCAGTAAAACATACTGATGGGACTGGAACACACCTTTGTGGACCCTGGCCGGCCCATCCCTCCTCGAGGGCGGGGCCTTGGCTGCGACTGGTCATGCCGCTGAGCTGACCTTGGTGGGCGGGGCTTCAGTGTGTGTTGCACCTTGGGGGCGGGGCTTAGTGTGATGGACAGGTTGAGTTCAGAACAGGGAGCCACTGGAGAGGTGAAGAGGGGTCGGGGGGCTGAGGCAGGAGAGGGGGGGGGAGAGAGGAAGGGGGCGGAGCTCTGCATCCTGACAGGAAACAACAAAGAGCCAGGCTGTTTAGTGATTTTCACAATTTAGGTTCTTTAATTGATTTGGCTTCAACAACCCAAGAAAGTCTCCAAAAAACATTTTTAACTCGGGATGTCCAGATCGGCTTTTTCAGACCACAAAACCGACCTAATTTAAATTTGAGTAGTGGCAGAAACCTAGTCCTCATCAAATATCTACTTTTTTTTTTAACTTTCTTTGGTTTATTAACACATTTCAATAAACAAAAAAATTAGATTACCTTATTTAACTCCATCACAACAAGTCCAATATGTATTGGCAGAAATAAAAAAACACCCTGGACAACACTCATTTGAAACTGGTAAATAACAAATATGTTCAAATCAGTTTTTTGTTAGGTAGCTTCTGGTCATTAGAAGACCTGCTGTGGGGCCTGATAATGGCCCTGACTCTTTGGGACAGATCCACAAAGAATGGATTGCTCCTGCTAATAGCGCCATCATTTGCACAGAAATTGCTCACGCAGTCTACCCTGCTTTAGTGCCTTATCTTCAGAATTTGCTCTAATGATATGCAGTTACAAACACGCCCACACAGTTTGGCATCTGAGCTTCGAGGAGACTGACGTCTCCTTTACACAGAGCAGTAAAAACAAAGACACAGGAACAATCTGCAGTAACAGCGAGGCACATGACGCAAACATGCAGCTAAGGGTTAGGGTTAGGTCAGCTGAAGTGCTCTAGCTGGTCAAAAAAATAAATCGGGCTTGAGAGCACAAATGCAGGCGAGTCGTGCAGAGTTGATTGGGCCATGAGGAGGACTGCTGCTGCTCTTAGGGCCAGAAAAGCTTCTGTTGTAAGGGGGGAAATCAGCCTGAGCCACCTGCCACATGATGGCAACTACGAGGCAGCAAAAAAAAATATCTGTAATTTATAATGACCTTATTTGGCATTCACGTTTTGTTGTCATTTTCACTGGTTTCCAGAAATTTTTAAGGCTTTATATGTTGATTTATTTATTATTTATTATATTGTCCCGATGATCTTAAATAATAATATAATCATATAATAAATATAAATAGACAACGCAGAGCTGTCCATGGTCCTGAAGCTTTTGTACTGACCTATTTACCTTAGAGCAGAGCTGTCCGTGGTCCTGTCATTACGTCAACATAAAGCCCACTCTGACCTACCACTGAGGCCGCTGAATTACTATTGTCATGATGAGAAGTTGAGTTGTGTTTATTTCTCGGGTTTGTTTTGGGTATCACTGATTTATCACCTTATTTAGTGAAGCACTCGGCATTTAGCATACGACCCTTACCTCCTGAGACACTGCTGCAAAGTGTAGAAATGTCAAAGTAGTAGTGCCCCTTAAGAAAAAAACTTCTAATTATTTATTATGACCACAAAGTGGTTCAAGGTGGTCAAAGGACCATATGTCCATAAGTGTCATTTTTTGTTATCTTTTTCTGTTGTTCATCCTGTTGGCTTGTTTTTGAATTTCTTTTAGCCTTTGTTATTGAAACAGCCAAAACAAAAGAAGAAAATACAACTCAAATGACCAAATAGTGGTCATGGGGGGTCATAGGGGTTTTTTAACAGACTGTATTTAGACAAATTATTCATGTTTACTTAGAAAGGTGGAATATTTGCAGTGATGAACACAGTCGGCTATATTACTGTCATCCTTGATATCATCTAGTGGCGCAAAGATCTTGTGGCCTGGCAACCGCTATCTGCAAATTATTTCATTATCACTTAAATTAAAAACTGAGACTCTCCTACGATAAATCTTTTCGTGTGCAGGCCTGCCATCTCACGTGCCATGGTGCCTTCGCCTGGCTACAGTCACTGCTGCCAGGATAACCGGAGAGTCCTGATAGCCCTTATAGAGGCTCTGCTCCACAGTAACCACCAACTCAGTGTTATTTCCAAAGATTTTGGCCGAGAAAGAGAATGAGAGAAGGAGAAAGTAAAATTGCGTGGATTTAATAAACAGGTCTCACAGGCGGTAATTTGCACCACTCAACTGCACGTGGCAATTAGCGCTGGTCTTTGAGGATTAGGTGGTATTTGCAACAAGGCTCATTTGCATATGAAGGGGGCCATTTTGCTCTGAATTTATGAATATTCCCTAATTTACATGGCTGCAAATCAGACCGACGCTGTTAGGGTTCAGTTTGCATGCCTTTCACCCTTTGTGTATGCTTTGAGGATCGCACGCTAATTTTCTGTCATTTGCACAGTCACAGAAGCAGCACAATCCTTTTGAGGATCTGGCCCTGGCTGTCTAAAGGGTGTCTGTCTGGGCCTCATAATGGTCCACATCCTGAATCCCAGGGAAGAAGCTGTAAGTTCATAAGAGTAAAAGATCAGTTGACATCCATGATTGTTCACAGCACTTCGTCCTATTTTATATATATATATATATATATATATATATATATATACACACATACATACATATATATATATATATACATTAATATATATATACATATATATAAATATACATATACGTATATATATACACACATATATATACATACATACACACATACATATACACATACATATATATATACATATATATACATACACACATGTATATATACATATATACATAAATATATATATACATATATACACACACACATATATATACATATATACATACATATATATACATACATACACATATATATACATACATACACATATATACATACATATATACACACATATATATACACACATACATATATACATATACACACATACATATATACATACATACACACATACATATATACATACATACACACATACATATATACATACATACACACATACATACATATATCTATATATATATATATATATATATATATATATACATATATATATTAGGGCTGTAATCAACCAAAGAAATTGTTGGTCGACTAAAACACAGCAATTTGTCGACCAAAATCGACCAATTGGGGGGTGGGTTAGAGCGCATGCAGTTATAAAACGAATACGCGATTATTAGACTAGAATATTGAAATCCTCTTTAATAAAAATATTGAAATGAACGATAAATACATTAAAATGGTGTTCTGAGACATGATGGGGGTGCTCAGAAAATACCCCCATTTCACTTGATACATTTCTCCTGATGAAATGAACTGCAGGGGAAAAAAATAAATTGACATATTTGGTCGACCAATCAGAATTTTGGTCGACTGAGCACGCATCGACCGATTAGTCGACCAGTCGACTTGGACTTTACAGCCCTAATACATATATACATATATATATATATATGTATATATATATATATATATATATATATATATATATATACTAGGGATGTAACGGTTACCGGTAAAACGGTAAACCGCGGTAAAATTTCCCACGATAATCATTACCGTGTCTTTTTAAAATTACCGTTTTACTGTGTTTGTTTACCACCCTGTGTCAATAACGCACAGTGATGCTGCTGTTTGCCTGGAAAAGCCTGAACTATGTCTCTGTCCTCGATTAAGCAGCCTGAACCGGTGCGAGCATGCGCAGTTTGCATTGATTGGCCTTTGAGTCTGAGAGCGAAGTTTGAGCCACAGCAGAGTTTTCTCAAAACAGACTCTGAAGTCTGGGTGAATTTTGGATTTTTACAAGGATCCTGAGGGGAAACTGATAGAAGACAGTCTCCCTGTCTAAACACGAAGCTGCAGCGAAAGAAAAAGACGTGCGTGATTTCAACAGCAGGAACTCTTCGAGTAAATGAACTGACGGATCCGCAGGGAGAGAGAGGGAGAGGATTCAGTGAGCCATACATGAGAGAATAACAGGTGACTTATCAGTAATTCTATCCAAAAATGTATAAATCTTATAAATAACAGAATTAGTATCATTCTGGACTGTGTTCTTGCCTTTGTTTTGCCGTGTATTCATTGGATTTTGACATAGATCGTCTTTTTTCATCAAAGTTCGTGTTTTATGGATTTCATCGATCGTTATTTGGAAATATTTAGAGGAGAAAATAACGAGGAGCTCTACCGAGGAGAGGGGAGACCAGAGGAGAATCATGAAGGGCGTTAATTCCTTCAGGGACTATCATCATTTAAAAAAAAGTCCTGGACATGGTCTAACATAAGGAGCTGTAACATGGACACTAATGCTGCAGGCAAACTAAAATGTGTGAGTGTATATAAAATAGTTTAAGCTCATTTTTTGTCATCTCAAAACTCTGAACATGTTCATTTAAAATTGATTGTAAAGAGAATCCTGTTTAAAGTTCAGATCAGTTGTTTTATTTTCTTGTAATCACACAGTTTATTACATAATAATGACAAATACTTTCCAGGATTCTTTATTTTTATTTCTCATGAAAATAGGATAAAAATGTACTCAAAGGGCATTTCTTGACACATTATTGACAAAAAAGACAAAAAAGAACCGTTATGATAATAATATTGAAGGGGTTAAGTGATTAAATTGTGTGTAAAAGTACTTTTTGAACATTTTGAGCACACTGCAACAATACAGTGATAATAATGATAACCGTGATAATTTTGGTCACAATAACCGTGATACAAAATTTTCATATCGTTACATCCCTAATCTGTGAACAAAAAAACTCAAAAAGTTATGGATGGATTTTTATGACATTTTCAGTAAATGTTCAGCATGGGAAAAGGAAGAAGTGATTTAATTTTAGTGTTGATCCGGATCAGCAAATAATAACTACTGAACTAAAATAGATATCATTATGAATCCAGTTGCTAATGGTTTGTTTTCATGGTCAAAGAATCTAAATATTTAGATGAAATAAAGGTAGGACGAATATTTAAGGTGAAAATCACAACATGGGAGAGGACTGTGCTCTTTGAGGGCTTTTTTATTTGTTATTTTTACTTTTGCTGTTCTCATAATCATCAGTCTGATTTTATATTTAATCAGAAATAACCTTTTTTAACTTTCAGCTTCATTTGAATTTTATAAAAACTGTCTTTGTGTTGATTTAAATCATTAGTTCTCTCTGTTGAATCAAGCTAAGCAAATATTAGCATGCTTCACCTACAGGCTAAGCTAACGTTAGCTTCAGTTTCTACCTCTGAATACATGGCATGCTAACAGGCTAATGCTAACAGAATGATGACTGAAAGTTCATACCTGTTTGTTGAGCAGCGCGAGCTGTACTCGCCTTCAGAGTCGCTCCAAACTTTACTCAAAGACAGTGATCGAGAATCAAACCCCGATGACACTTTAAAATATTAAATATGATCATAAAAACACGAAGTCAGCCGAGTCTGTTTGAAAGTCCCTCTGCCTCCGTGGCTTCTTCTTCGTGGCTTCTATTGCAGGTAGTCCGGCGCTGGTTAGAGCGCAGCGCGCCCCCTGCTGCTCCACAGCTGCTCCTGCAGGTTCATTCTGAAACATGACTGGACTCTAAAAACATGAAATACTGTCACGGATAAAGTGCGTGTTTAAATCAAATATAGTTTATGACATTTCAACTGATTCTTTACATGATTAATCTTTAATAAAAGAATGTTTAGAATATGAATTTAAATTTCATTTGATTTATTAGTCACAGAAATTATTGAATGGGCCAAGATTTCATCGTTTAGTTAAAATGATCAATTATTAATTAGAGAAGCACATTAACTTAAGTTCTGATAACATGTTGATCATAAAGTTTAATATAAAAAATAAGAAAATTAATAAATATAATAATTTATGAAACGATTTTTTTTTTACAATATTTGCTTTGTTTACATGTTGAAATGCAATAAATGAATTGCACCTTAATCAATTAATATGAAGTACAATTAAAAATAAAAATAATTCGACTTTTAAAAAGGGTTAACCCACAGTCAAAGACTTGTGTGTTAATTATTTTCAGTTTAATGTCTTCTGTACCTTTTAATTGATGACTTAAGCTTTAATAATGTATTTGTTGTGATTTATCTTAAAAACACTTTTAACATGGTTGTTCCTTGTTTTTTTCTTTGGTCTAAAATTATCATCAGACTGATACATTGATAAGACTATAACTTAACTAATGAAACTCTGTTACAGCAAAATGAAAGTAAAAACTTAAATGACCGTTAAAAATGTTCTTTAATTAAATTAGACTTTTATTAAATCAATTTAAATTTTGAACTTTAATTTCTTTAAATATATACTTTCATAGAATTTTATTTAATATCTAATCAATGGAAATTAAAAATAGTTAAATGAGCCCTACCCATAAATGAGCAAAGCTTATTCAGCTAATATAAAGACTTACTTTTCAAATTTGTCGTGTCCTGTTTCTGATAAGACTTTAAAATCACGACATCATCATTATTTTTTGTTTAAATTAAAGTTTATGCTTCAATATTTTCAATGAAAGCCAAGTGAATAAAGAAAAAAACATTTGAAAATGATACATTTTAATGATGTTCAGATTAAAGAACAATAAATTTCTTTTTGACGTTTCTTTCGTCATTTGTGCTTTTTAACAATTTCAATCTTGAGGAGAAACGAAACAGTCACACGAGAAAAAACAATCACTCCGACTCAGATCATGACAAAAATATAAAGATAAATATTGAATAAAAATATTCCCTGCAACAAACACACACACCCACACATTGATAAAAAAAATGAATGAATATCAAAAAAATTCAAGTAAAAACCCACAAACATAAAGACAAACAAAGGTTTTGATTGTAAATAATCACAGCTGTTAATTCATAAATGTCCATCATCCTGAGATGTTAATAATCATAATCTTTCATTTCTTAATGTCTGATTTGATGTGTATTTTTATTAACCAGATGATCAGCAGAAATGTTTGTGAGAGTTTTGAGTTTTGCTTCTTCTTTAACAGCAGACTTTTGTTGTTCCTGAACAATCATCAACACTTCTAAAAATAAGAATTAAACTCTCGGGGGCCTTTTGGAGCAGAGTGAGACCGAATACTCCAGTCAGGTTAGTAAATAAATGCAGCACAAAAAGTCAGAACATCTTCATCTTAAAACGGCTCTTTCATGGAGATAAGAGAGTGTTTCAGTTTTGTTGTTGTTTTAGTTTTGTTGTTGTTTTGTTTTGTTGTTGTTTTAGTTTTGTTGTTGTTTTGTTTTGTTGTTGTTTTAGTTTTGTTGTTGTTTTGTTTTGTTGTTGTTTTAGTTTTGTTGTTGTTTTTGTTTTGTTGTTTTGTTTTGTTGTTGTTTTGTTTTGTTGTTGTTTTAGTTTTGTTGTTGTTTTGTTTTGTTGTTGTAAAAATGTTAATGATAAATCTTAGTCTGAATCTGTTGACTTCCCTTCTCAGTGACATCAGTGTGTGTTTGTGACAGTTTAAAGTTTTGTCCAGGAAAAATGTGCCACAGTTAGAAAAGTGGAATTATGAAGTTGGTCATCACATCATCACGTCTCTACAGCCTGGGCCGAGTTTACCAGTTTATCAGAGACGAGTGACCAAAACGAGCTCCTGTTTGACTTTTACTGACAACAACCTGACAGCACAGGTGGATGCTCCTGATAACAATGAATTATTTTATCTTATATTTTTATATAAATATAAATGAAATAACACTGACGACCAGAAAACATGCCACAGTAAAGAAATGATCAAACACCCATTTACTTCCTGTCTGTGCTCCATTCACTTCCTGTTTGTGCTCCATTTACTTCCTGTTTGTGCTCCAGCTGCTTTCTCTGAATGTCTTTAGCAAATATTAAAACCATGAAACTCTTCGTTATGTTTTAAATATAAAAATCATGATCCGTGGTTTTTGTTTATTTCAATATTAAAGTTATTATTATTATGAATCTCAGGAATCTGGGGCTCTTTAGTATTTTACTATTAAATTGTTGAAACTCAGAGTTTTTCTTTTTTAAATATTATAACGAGGGAGCCGTTTCTGTTTCACCTGCTCCAGATGAGACTGAGGGCTGGATCCTCTTCCTTTAGTTTGTGTAAAAAGATATAAGAAATAATTCTATGAATTTACGATTAATAATCATGCAACGATCACACCAACAGCCATGAACATGTTCAAACACACATCAGACACACGGGAACACGCCTGGACTCAAACATGTTCAAACGAACACGGAGACGATGAAACATGGGACTCAGAGAATTTAGAGGGAGAAAGTTTAAACCAGTTTAAATTAAACTTTACTTAAACTGATTAACTTTTATCTCCTGATATCGGCCAAGTAAAAAGTTCTGTGTCACTTTAACTTTAAAAGTTAACTATTTATTTGTATATATTTTATAATATTTTATGGCCTCAGTTCGGCTGAGCTCCACACGTCAGATTAGAGTTTTTCTTTGATTAAACAGCTTTGGAACATTTCCCGTGTTTCACGGCCTCCACAATAAAACAACTGAACAAAAGACGTTTCACTAAAACAGGAAATCTCTTTTTAAACCAGCAGCCTCAGGTCAAAGTTCTTGATTGCCAAATGGGATTTTTGTCCCATCAGAAACATTTGATTCTCCTCAAAACGTCCTCGTCAATCAGTCTCTCTGCGTTTGGTCAGTTTATGTTCATCCTCCTGAAAGAACAAAAACAACATAGGAACAAATAAAAAAAATTTCTGCTTCATTTGAGAGCAAAGAAAACATTCACACAGACTCTAAGATTTAATTAAAATCAAACAAAAATTAGACTGAAAAAAAGAGTAATAATGACAATATCTGTATTTATTAAGAATATTAATGATGCCATTGGCCTAAATACAGCTTAATCTTTGGGCGGGTTTAGGCTTGGACCACCTCCAGGTCTAGCTGCTCCTTCTGTTTACCTGTTAGAGGGGTTCGGGGTAGGCCTGTCGGGGGTCAAAGGTCATGTCAGGGATGTAGGGCTCATGAAGATCAGAGTCGAGCGGCAGAGAGTCCAGAGGAAGTTCAGCGTAACCGTAGGCAGGAAACGAACCGTCCAGCTCTGCAAGGGAAAAAGATTTCTGACTAAAGGGGTGTACATTTTAAAAAAGATGAAACACACTGACAAATAAAAACAAAAATAAAGACTTAAACACCACAGCATCCTGGACTGAACACTGTTCCCCAAACAGACCCTGGACCAGAAGAAGAGTCAGGACTCAGCGAAGAGCCGAGCCGTGAACTCTGCAGGGGAAACTGGAGGCCGAAGTCCAGCAGAGTAAAGTTACAGACGAGCTAAGGTGAGGACATGAGCTACACCTGTTTAAACCGGTTTACTCTGCACACCTGCAAACCTCCTCCATCCAAACCACGCTGATCAAGGCCTCACCTCAGCCTGTGAGGGTCTGTTGAACCTGAGCCAGGTGAGGGTCTGTTGAACCTGAGCCAGGTGGGGGTCTGTTGAACCTGAGCCAGGTGAGGGTCTGTTGAACCTGAGCCAGGTGAGGGTCTGTTGAACCTGAACCAGGTGAGGGTCTGTTGAACCTGAGCCAGGTGAGGGTCTGGGGCTGTGGGGACGTCCTGCCTGATCACAGTACCAGTCGACCCATCTGATCGGCCCTCACCTCTCTTGTGATGGACAGGTTGGTCTTGTCCCACCTCAGGCCACAGGTGAAGCATTCCCTACAGTTCACCTGTCAGCCTCACCTGTCAGCCTCACCTTGGAGTGGACGATGCCGTCATCTAGCTGCTGCAGCGCCTCTCACACCTGGAGGACCTGCTGCACCGTGAGGATCACCTTTGACCTTTGATTTCTCCAGAGCACTCAACACCATCCACCCAGGATGACTGAGGGAGGAGCTACAGTTGGTGGGCGTGGCCTCTTCCATCTCCTCCTGGGTCACCAACTACCTGACGAAGCGGCCACAGCTGCTCAGTCTGAAACGGTGAAGTCAGAACAGGAGTTCCACAGGGCTGTCTCCTCTTAACCTCTGACCTTTAGGACAGCCTGAGTCGTGTCACCTGCAGAAGTTTCCTGCTGACTCTGCATTGGTGGATGTTTTAGAGGTGGACGGGATCGCTGGTGGACAGCTTTGTGGAGCGGACAAGGAGAAGCTTCCCCACCTGACTGGTGCAGCTCTGCTGTATAAGCTCAGCTACAGGAGGTCCTTCACACCAGAGCTAAAGCCTGTGCAGCAGCTCCAGGCTGTCAGGAAGAGTAACTCTGACGGATCAATGATGATGGAAGAAACTGCATTTTCGTTTGACTTACTCTGCTCTGTGTGAATCAGTTTATCAACATTGGACTCCGAGTGCTTTAGTTATGTATGTGTTCATTAATTTGTTTATTTATGTTTTTGGTGTATATTATATATTATAGACTTGTTAAAATCCTATTTTGTTATTTTGTTAAAACCATTTGTCTGTTTTTTGCATGTATTTGTTATCACTCTATGAAAAAGATGCTGTAATTACCACAATTTCCCAGTTTGGGATCAAAATAGTACTTTATCTATCTATAAAAAAGACAAATAAGGACAAAAATCAAAAGGAGACATGGCACTGATAAATAAGGACAAACAAAAACAATTAAAAAGAAGTTAAAAAATAAACGGCCTAATACCCTAACACAGTTTGGCCCTGTCCCTGTGCAGTAAGATCCTAACTGACCTGCAGCTCCTGCTCTGGTTATTCACTAAAATTAAATCATTTCATCTTTTCTGAGCAGGTTTCTCCAGACAGTAGACGGTGTACCGGAGTCACCTGGTCTCTGCTCATCCCGAGCTGATGCAGGACTTCTTACTTTGAAATGACTTCGTCATGATGTGCTTTCCTCTGTTGCTCCACCTGGTGGACCACTGCATAGACCTTGGTAGCAGAGTTTGGCTGCCCCTCCCCTCATTCTAGTCCTAAAAGAGCGTTTTTTGTTTGAAGTTGATGATCGTGAGCTCCTCTTTGGTCAAATCAATAAATCCAACCTGACCAAAGCTCTGAGGGGTCTCCCCAAACACCTCACCCATGGGTAACAAACAAAAACAGAACTAAGTCGACTAACGTTTTTTGATGTGAATCGATTTCATAATTAAGATGTAGTGAATCAACAACTATAAAAACGAAATGTTAAATGTTAAGAACTCACCGTCAGTGAGATACGCCGCCTCAAGAGGAACCGAGTGAGCCTGAGACAAAGTAAACAAACATTCATACACATTAATACACAGCAATACACAAACGTTAATACACACATATACACATTCATACACACTTAAAAACTAACACAGAAACACAGTGCACCCCCCCTCCATCATACCAGGTCCCAGCCCGCCGGGTCGTGTTTGAACAGCGAGTGCGTGAGCTCCACCGACACCCTCTTCCTATAATCCGAACTTTTGTCCTCGGAGATCCTGAAGAGCACGGCGGCAGCGTACGTGGCTTAAACACACAACAGAATAATCCTGATTTTACAAACACATGAACCATAAAATCACAACAATAAACGTTTATAACTAAAAAACTACATCAACTCTTGGAGACTCTCAAAAATTGAAATATTTTCACTATTCCAGTTTAAACGGTGATTTTAATGCAACACAATCATCAATAAAATCAGCAAATGTTAGAAGGAATCAAATTAAATAAAAACAAATCTGTCCTCCTTGGAGCAGGTTTATGAATAACCAACAGGTGGCGTTTTCCTCCAGTTTGGTATTATCAAAATATTTATTCAAAATTGTGACATATTATGACTTAAAAAAATCGTTACTTTATTCTTGCCAAATGTCTGCATGTTAAAATTAAGAGACTATTCATTAAATAAAAACATTAACCCTGTTGGAGTGTTCACTGTAAAAATGTAGATAAACGTTTGTACCGATTCCCTCGTTGTTGGAGTGCAGCAGCTCCATGAGAGGTGCCGACGCTCCTTCAGCATCGATCAGCTCTGCAGACTGTTTGTCCAGAGCGAGCTCGCACAGCACGCCCGCCGACACCCGCTTCACGTTCTCCACGTACGAGTACAGCAGCTGGAGGCACAGAACCCAACACCTGAGAACAGCTGAAGTGTACCACACGGTGCTCAGAGCCATAGATTCAGCTGTTGCAGAGGAAAAAAACTGTTAATATGGACTTTCCACTGGCCAGCCTGGATCAGCTCTTCACCCTACAGGCAGCCTGGACCAGCCTGGACCAGCTCTTCACCCTACAGGCCTGGTATTGTGCTTCTGGTGCTCAGAGCCTTTTCAGTCCACGTTTGACCAAAGCTCTGCCCATATACTGCCCACCAAGTCAGACCTGTCCCCATCCTCAATCACTCTGTTTGTGCCTCATGGACATACAGAGGCTCTGTTAGCCTCTTCAACCGAGACCCAGACTATACCTGAGGCCATGGCTAAGCAGATAAATACTGAATTTACCCTCAAGGTAAGAAGTTCGTCCTTGTCTCCAGGAATCAGCTCAACTATCTCAGGGTCATGACCTTTAACGAGGGGAAAAGGAGACCAGGAGAGGGACTTTGTTCCCTTCAGCTGGACCACAAGGAACAGCTTTTCATTCACGGATCTGTCTTCACTTCCACGCTCATAACAGGTAATCACAGGTAAGGATCACAGGTAAGGATCACAGGTAAGAATCACAGGTTAGGATCACAGGTAAGGATCACAGGTAAGGATTACAGATAAGGATCACAGATAAGGACCACATGTAAGGATCACAGGTAAGGATCACAGGTTACAATCACAGGTAAGGATCACAGGTAAGGATCACAAGTAAGGATCACAGGTTAGGATCACAGGTAAGGATCACAGGTAAGGATCACAGGTTAGGATCACAGGTAAGGATCACAGGTAAGAATCACAGGCAAGGATCAAAGGCAAGGATAACAGGTAAGGATCACAGGTAAGGATCACAGGTAAAAATCACAGGTAAGGATCACAGGTAAGGATCACAGGTATCTATCACAGGTATCTATCACAGATAAGGATCACAGGTAAGGATCACAGGTTAGGATCACAGGTAAGGATCACAGGTAAGGATCACAGGTAAGGATCGAAGGCAAGGATCACAGGTAAGGATCACAGGCAAGGATCACAGGCAAGGATCAAAGGCAAGGATCACAGGTAAGGATCACAGGTAAGGACCACAGGTATCTATCACAGATAAGGATCACAGGTTAGGATAACAGGAAAGGATAACAGGAAAGGATCACAGGTAAGGATCACAAGTAAGGATCACAGGTTAGGATTCGAGGTAAGGATCACAGGTTAGATTTACAGGTAAGGATCACAGGTAAAGATCACAGGTTAGGATCACAGGAAAGGATCACAGGTAAGGATCACAGGTAAGGATCACAGGTAAGGATCACAGGTAAGGATCTCAGGTTAAGATCACAGGTAAGGATCACAGGAAAGGATCACAGGTAAGGATCACAGGTTAGGATCAGGAGGTTGTGCAGTCTCACCTGGACAAAGAGCGGGATTGTCTGCATGCTGGAAATCTCTCCTCTGTTGATTGGATCTC
Organism: Scarus forsteni; assembly: GCA_036419115.1. NCBI lineage: Eukaryota > Metazoa > Chordata > Actinopteri > Labriformes > Labridae > Scarus > Scarus forsteni. The sequence continues at coordinate 48,519 of JAZDUH010000342.1, forward strand.
TCGCCAGGATGTGCAGCGCTCCAGTGCAGCCTTCGACGATTTCCTCCATGCGAACGCCGTCCTGTGGAGAAAAGTTTTGGTTGAGTCTGAAGTTTAAGTAAATTTCAGAAATGTTGTTGCGTACGTGTCGACCTACCTGGTAGGTGTGCTGTCCTGAGGAGGCGTGTCTTTGTGTGTCCTGATGAGCCTTCAGCAGCAGGTTGACCAATCGGGGAATAGCGCCCGCCTCTCTCAGTGGCGCCTGATTTGCCGGGCAGAGTGCCAGGTTCCTGATCAGACCAACTGTCGCCTGAGGGGTCAAAGGTTAAACAGGTATATGCATTTTAAATACAAAAATATTGATTTAAAAAATATGTTGAAACATACAATCTGTAGATTTTCTTAAAGTAATGTTTACCTAACTAAAAAAATATAAAATAGAAATAATGGTAAAAATAAAAATGTTAAACAGGTTTATATTCTGTGGTCATTTCTGGGGTTAGGGTTAGTTTGGGTCATTTTTTTTAAAATTCATCGTTTCATCCTCTCAGCTTCAATCTCTGCTGCTGGGTTAGAAAAACATTGTCAATTTTATTTTTTTTCCTTTCAGGATAAAAGCAGGTGTATTTAGAAAGGTAGTAATAAAACTTTAGCCTCAGAAGTCTGATTATGGTGTGTGTGGAAACATTAAACAACTTTCTGCTTCATCAGACTACCCTGGGTTATTTTTAAATATTGATATTTTATGGACATCTTCACTTTGATCTTGTGTCAAATTGTGTTTTTGTCCATTAATTTATGTTAATCATTGAGCTCAGCTGAGGGATTTGAGTTAATTTTTAGTTCTATTCCTGTTGTTTTGGAACTGACAGCTAAAATTCTTCTTCATTATTTATATTTAAAACAGGTATAAAATAATCTAAACAGCATAAACCTCAGTGAAGAACAACAAACAGCACAACAACCACAAATACTGTCAGATTCACTGAATGGAAAGTACTGGAAGAACAAAACCAAGAGTAATAAAAGACAAAAATTACATTACATTAAAAAAATTGTAGAAATAATCAACTTGATGACAAAATTAAAATGTTAATCTTACAAGTTAGTACTTCAGAAATTCTGTAAGTTATAATAATAATAATAATAATAATAATAATAATAATAATAGTAATACTAGCAGTAAAAAACAATCACAAGGAGAAGAACAAAATATTGTTGATCTTGCACTTTTTCAACAAGCCAGCAAAGTTGTAATACCACTTTAACAAAAAATATTAATAATTTAAATAATCATACTAATTAAAAAACATAAATTATTCATTGTACCTTTACTACTGGCCAGTAATTATCTTGTAAAATGAAAAGCAATAATAAAAATATAAATAATAGTAATCATAGTAACTTTACGATGATTCAATAATGTGGCCATTATATTTACAATAAAATAATATTGATGATTTTAATAATAATAATCACAATCATAATAATTCTATGCGTGTGTGTTTTATTATGTTAAAAATAATAAAAACAGCAAAGAGAGTTTAGAAAGGTTAGAAAGAGTTCTCAACTGAGGAGACTTTATACATAAATTATTCAAATGAAGTTTGTAACCATGTGTAAAGTTTAAGTTGTACAGGTAGGACAGCTAAACATTAGCATGCAGTGCACAGTTCAAGTGCAACACAGAGTCAACAGCAGCAGGTCGGTGTCTTTAGTGTTTTTAAAAAAAATTTCCCCTTGGGATTAATAAAAATATATATAATATATTATATTAAAGTATATAATAAAGTATTTCTGATTCTGTTTTTGAAGGCACAGTCCACAGTCTGCATCAGTCAGGTTTTTGCTGAAGTCAGTTTCTCCAAAGAGACAATGTCTGCAGTTTGTGAAACCACGAATCAGCTGATGGACCTGTGGACGCAGGGAGATGCACTTCTTTGTCAGAAATGAGTGAATAATTAAAGATCCCATATTATGCTCTTTTTCTGCAGTGTAATATTGATCTTTGATGTCTTCATGAAGCCTTAGTAGCATGCTTTGGTCAAAAAACTCAATAAAACAGTTACAGCCGTATCATCCCTATGCCCTCTTTGAGCCTCTCTGTAAAACACTCCATTTTTGTGGGCGTAACTATATGTTAATGAGCCTCCGCTGAAACCGCCCCGCACTTCCGTGTCGGCGCAGTCGGCGCATGCGCGTGACTATGTCAACAGAGCTCTGTGTTAGCGTCTGTGTTGCTACATGAGGAGCGCAGCACTGAACGCAGAACCCGAAAATAAGAGAAACCAGGAGAGAGTCGAGGACCAAGGATAAACCGGGATGTTTCTTAGTGGTCTGTATATAAAGTATGTTTCTTCAATGCTATAATGTTGACGAATCAAAGTTGTCTGCCGTTCCTCTCCCCCTCCCCCTGTTGTTGTCGATGTTAGCATGTCTGTTAGCAGACGTGCAGTGCTTAGACTGGCGTTACATAGAGTCTAGTAAGAGCTAATGTAGAGTGAGCAGGTTACTGCGGAGACGTGAACTAACTAAAACCCCGATGTGAATTAACTTTCACTTCTAAGTAACACCGAAGGGGCCGTTGCTACTGATAGTGAAATAAGACAGAGAGAGGGGGTCTTCTCTGTTGTTGTGATGTGTAAATAATGTCTGGGCTCTTCAGGGCCGATCAGAGCAACAGTCTGTTTTACAGAAATAACATTAGTAATGTGACTGACCCATCAGAATACAGCATTTAATAGAGCCATAGCCTTTAGTGACAGTAACAGTAACTGAGAACGTTTATTAGCTGTAACTGTGAGCAGCCAACAGTTTTCTGTGAACCTTATTTTAAAAGGTTATTTTCTTTTCTATATGCCACACAGTAGCTGTCTTAAAACCTCTTCACTTGCATTATTGTATGTTATGACAGCTCTGTGTATATTCTTATACAATAACAGAACATTTCCTTTAGATAAAAATTCTCCTGAACATCCTGTTTTCACTCTTCTCCTACAGAGGTGCTCCTGTGGCAATTGTGTGAAAATTCCTACAGCCTGAAAATGTTTGTTGAATGGAGATACCAAAGGTATTGTGAAAAATTAGTGCTAAATAACAATTTAGTACATTACCTTTCCTGTACTGTGTCACTGACTTACCTGTTTTAATTAAGTAGGTCAGAGGAAAACTGCAGGATCTCCCAGTCCAACCATCCTGGACTCTGACTCTGAGTGTGTTTTTCACTACAACATGCATTCTATATTTATAGAGCAGACTATGAGCCTTTACATCTAAGAGGAGTAATGCATAAGTATTTTGATATAAACACTTCCATGACTGTTGAACAAAAATAGTAAAGATTAAAAGAACTGTTTCCTCCATCTCATTTTTTTGTCTTTCTTGTTATTTAATTATTAACATTACATGTAACATATGGAAAACTGAAAACACACAAAACAGTTCATGTAGACTTTTTATTGTGAAAGATATTTTGACATATAAAAACACCAAATGTACCGGCTGGTACGCTAGACATTTTTACATAAAGGAGGTAAAAAAGGCATGAAGAAAGAAAAGGAATTTTTAAACACAAGCCATGGAACCATATTGATAAAAATATGAACATATAGATAAAAACACCTATGACAGTAATTTTCATTGCTGACATATTCTTATCATGTCCAGCCCTTACAGATGCCTGGCCTACAGAGCCTTTGTGAGCTGATGCTGTCTGTGTTGTACTGCAGAGTTTCCTGATGCAGAAGACCAGTATGAGAGGGTCAGCGCTTCCTGGTATTTGGAAAAGGAGCATATGGTCTGGTATTTTCTGCAGCTCCTTCAGGTGTGGAGCAGGGTCCTGGAAAACCTTCCCAAAGACAAGGTCCAACAGTGCATCTGCATGATCTGAAATACAAGACACAAAAATATATGTTTACAAGAAATGGCACCAAAACCAAAACACCTCACTGCAGTGCTGTAATTTTTTTTCATTGTCTTTTATTGACACAATGTCCTTAAGGATTATATATTCTCAATTCCATTTTGATAACATTTTTATTCCAGTTTCCTTTATCTTTTCCTTTCCATGCTATGCCTATTTGCCATATTGTTAAATGTGTTGATTTTTAATAAAGGCTTGTTAAACTTATGGAAAGCTGGCTCTGCTCTCACTGGCTTTGCTGTACATCCTTCCTCCTTGGATTTTGAGAAGCTGACTGTAACCAGCGGTTCACCATCAGAAGATGCTGCCTGAGGTCGACCAGCATAGACACAAGAAAGAAAAATATTTAACCTGTTAGTGTATGAAAAATCAAATAATAGCCATGCATTTTTACCTCTTTTGTTGATAAAATGTTTATTTCATGTTGTACTAAAATCTAAATAAATTACATGATAATATAATTACATAAATTACATTACATTTTATCCCAGCCCTTTCTTAAACATACTCTATTTTTATTTATCTTATTTTATTGTGTCATGTTTATATGTCATGTTTGTGTCTACCTCCTTGTACTAGAGAAAACAACTGCCGGAGTCAAATTCCTTGTATGTGTTGCATACTTGGCAATAAAACCCGATTCTGATTCTGATTCTGATTCTGATGAGATGTTACAAATAGTTACTGTTACTCAATAGATACATTAGGTATTTCTGGCAAGTGATAATTCAGCTGAGGACTTTTATATTTATCATTTATCTGACTGTATTCATTTGGGTTTTTTGTGATATTCTTTGATAATTTTGATCAGACACATACCAAAAGTATGTCTCAAATCAGATTCAACAGGCTTTTCAAGGGTTAATGAGTTTTTACTTACAAATGTCACATTATGTGATGCATTATAAAATGTCTATGCCTATATATTGTTAGTAAATAAAACGGGAGGATAATTGAATCAGACATCTTATTTGCCTCCCTCCGTTTTTCGTAAATCACAGACGTGTTAGTAATTGTAACTTATCCCCAGTCACACAGCTCGTATGACAGCATTCTGTGGGCATTCCTGAGTGTTTAAACTCACAGAAATCTGATTAAATTAGTTTGGAGATAACGACATCTGCAGCATTAGCGTCACACGTTATATACACTCCCTGTTGTTATCAGTATTTACATGATCTGCTGTAACACACAGAGGAACAAAGCCTGATCGTTTCCCTCATCCACAGCTTAGACACGAAATGAGTTTGGATACCTTCTGAGATAATTTATCGATTACATTGCCTGTATTACAAAACAGCGAAGCTCGTTTCTCGTAGCATTACAGGCTAACCGCAGCTAAGCTTAGCCCCCGAGAGCTAACACAGATGCAGGGGGGAGAGGAGGGCTGTACAAGGAATAATAATAATTATTCTCCAGCTGTTATACTCCTCTACTACTGTGAGAATATTCATATATCTAAATCTGATTAAACCTGTTGGTGATGACGATGCTGTGGCCAATAAAGCCAGTTATCACATCTACAGATACACTGTTTTGAGCCGACGTTAGCGTATACATATATACTTTCACCTGTTATTAATATTTACATGCTGTGCTGCAAAACACAGAGAGACACAGCCTTCACTGGTCGTTTCCCATGTCCTCAGTTTAGACAAGGAATGAGTTTTGATACTTTATGAGACAATTTATTAATTACAATGCCTCAGAGAGAGTAGCAGGCTTCTACTCACACAGAGGTACATCTCACAGCAGCCAGCAAAGTAATAGACAACAGACTAATATTATGGCTTAGAAAAGACACGATATGGTTAGAAAACAGCAAAGCTCGTTGATTGTAACATTACAGGCTAAAACAACAGGCTAACCGCAGCTAAGCTTAGCCTCCTGACGCTAACACAGAGGAATAGCTCTTACATCTGCTCCTCTTCCCTCTGCTGTTAGCAGCTCGTAGCAATTAGCAAAATAACAGCACACAGCATTTGAAATACTCACATTTCCAGGGTCCGAGGTTTGCTGGCGGATGGTTGGCACTGATCCTGGATTAAGGACCAGTCTATTTGCGAGCCCCTTTGTGTACTGTCCAAAGTTTGCGAAACTGTCAGCTGTTAAGTGACTGGCACAAACATGCACATTTTTTCTTTGTTTTTCTGGCACTTTTCCATCATATATGAACTCCAGCCACTTAGTTTTTAAATCTTCAGAGTCAGGCAGCTTGTGTAAGGAAGTTTGTGGCTTGTTACAGCCCACAACACTGCAGCAGTAACTCAAGCTGAAGTCCGATGTCTCACTGCCGGTAAATCCATCATGGCTGCTCTGCACATAGCAATCTCACCAGCAGCGTAGAGAGGAGTGGGCGGGGACGGGGTGGTGTCTTCTCCGGTGGACCAATCAAAAAATTCCACTGTGACGTCGGTACAACTCAAATGAAAGAATGCCTCATTAGGGGGCGGGATTTTACATTCACCAGCACCACGCAGCACAGGATTTGTCACTAAATATTACATTTTTTTGGCTGGGGGGAAAGCCACAGACCTCAAAATTTCACCAAAAGACTTAATAAAGTGATTTTTGCATAATATGGGCCCTTTAACAGCGATTCAACTTCTCTATCAGAAAGATCGAAAATCAGCGACATTATGGGAAACGTTTGCCAGTAATCTGAACCACAGAGTGAAGTTCTCTCCAAAATGTTTGGACAAGGTTACATGACCAAAATCTATGAATATACGTACCTTTCTACATTTTGCATTTAAAACCAAGATTTTTAGAGCCAGGGAACATTCTGAGGACGAACTGGGGTAAATATGAAAGAATTTAACGTTTAGTTCCTGTATAGACATTGACGCACATAATTCTCAATTACAGTACTATTATACTCCTCATGGTGCAACCCGGACACATTGCAAGTGATGTATCTGGGGTCATTGGGTGTTTTGGGATTAAAATCAGACACCCTCACCCAGGCAACCCAGCTGGGGGCGATCAGGCCCCGACTTGTGTTGCCACATAAACCCCCCTCCTCAACCAGAGCCACCATGAAGCCTTGTCTGCTGCTTCCAAGATGTTTTTGATGGCTCTTCATCTGAGCAGTCCACCAATGCCTAGGAGTCCCAGGACCTGGTGCTAAGACTTACCTGCAAAGCCCCTGCAGCCCACCTTGATAGGCTCACAGAGGGCCTTCCACCCATTCCTCAGCAACAAGGTCTGCGTACTTTGCCCTCTTCCTCTCCGGTGCTTCCTCCATCCGGTCCTCCCAGGGGACGGTTAGCTCAAGGAGCACCACCTGCCTACTGGCCATGGACATCAGGACATGTCCGGACAAAGGCAATCAAGCTCTTGGCTGGCTGCTGCAGCTTGCTGTTTTAAATGCTAGTGCAGATGGTGTCTGCTATTGCCTGCAGGACCTGGTCATGGCGCCAACAATGCCTACCATCTCCTGGGCCTTTGAGCAGCAGCAGCTCTTCTGGCACAGCTTGCACACAGGTGAGTCTGTCGGGCCCCAGGTAAACAGGTTGCTAGGGCTCGGAAGGACATCGTACACAGACTGTACCAAGAACTTAAAATGTTGTGGCTTCGCCTTCCAGAGTTCAGTCCAGGTGATCTTTCAGCTGGCTATATGCTCCCACTTGGTCCAGGCCCCCTGCTTGCTCATGCCAGCCACTCCACTGAAGCGGGCCTCCTCAGCACAGACCTCCTCCTGGATAAGCTCATGCCTTCCCTTCCCTTTGGCTTTGCTGATGAAAGGTTTGGGGTAGCTAACCAGCCCAGCTCGTCCCGTCGCCACATTGTCCACCAGGATGGTGTGCCACAGACTCGCCTCTGCTCACTCCACTGCATCTTGGACATGCCACTTCCGTCCTGTTCGTACCTCCATGCCTGCTGAAGAGACCTTATTGTTCGCAGAATCTTTGTAGAGCCGGACTTCTTTGGCTCTGGAAACCTTGAACTCCTCCGTCAGGCTGCTGAAGGGTAACTGCAGCTTGGTGTTTTGCCCAAACAAAGCAATGCTGTTTAGGCTCCATAGCAGGCCCAGCCACCTGCACAGGGCCTGGCTGATCTTCCTCTCAAAGCCTTTGACGATGGTAACTGGAATTTTATAGATTAACAGTGGCCAGAGGAGACAAGGCAGCATGCAGTGCTGGTATATCCAGGCCTTAAACTTCCCATGAAGTCCCGACTTATTCACCACTGCGAGCCATGTGTCAAAGTCATCGCTGGTTGCTCAGCGTGAGGTGGTATCCCTAAGGACAAGTGAAAAGCTTGCCCAGGCTGGCTTTTCCGACACAGTGGGGATTTTCATGTCTCCCAGAGTGAAGCGGAAGCAGTCGGTGACCTTGACTGTACGCAGGACCAAGGACCTGGATTTTTCGGGCTTGAAACTCATTCGTGCCCAAGTAACAAGCCGATCGAGACCTTGCAGGAACCATCTGCATCCAGGGACTGATGTTAACGTGAGGTCATCCATGAATGCTCTAATTGGGTGTTGTCGGGTGCCAGATCTTGATAAAGGGCGTCTGTACTCCACTTCTGCAGACTTTATGAGCATATTCATGGCCAAGGCTAACAGGGACACAGATTGTGCAGCCGGTGATGAAGCCTTTCTCTAGTAGATGTCAATCTGATGTTGAAGTTCCAGAGGACACCCTCGGACTGAAGTTGTTGTAGTAGTCTTGGATGACATTGCAGACCTTCTCTGGGATGTGGTACCTGCTCAGGGACAATTCCACCAGCTTATGGGGGATTGATCCATAAGCGCTGGTAAGGTACAGCCACAGCACAGCCAAGTCCCCCCTGCTTTCCCGTGCTGTTTGGTTACCACCCCAGTGTGTTCTATGCATCCTGGGACCCCCGGGACTCCTCCCTTCTGGACCGAGGTGTTGATGTAGGTGTTCTTGAGGAGAAATTCCATGAGGCAGTTGGCAATGATTTTGGAGAAGGTCTTGCACTCGACACTGAGGAGAGAGACTGTCCTGAATTGCTCGATGTTTCTTGCTGTCACGTATGCAGTTAGGACCCAGAAGCAAGCAGTTGAATATGAACAATGAACAGTCTTCATTTGACAGCAATTCAAACACAGTTCAGAGCGGGGTTTGAACCCGCGACCACGAGATCTGCAGACGGGTGCTCTAACAACTGAGCTAATCAGGGGATGCTCAGACAACGGTTCACTCAGTCTTTACAGGGGTGTAGCTGCGACTTGAGCGGGGGTTGAACCCGCGACAGCAGACTTTGAAGATGAACACTTCTTTGATTGCTACACACAGGAGGAGTCCAAAACTGAGACCCACACAGTTTAAACAGGAAAAAGGCTGTGGCTTGAGCAGGGGTCGATCCCGCGACAGCTAGATCTGTAGTTGAATGCTTTACCGACTGCGCCACACAGGAGATGCACTGACAGAAGCTCACACAGTCTTTACAGGAGGAGGTGATGCAGGCTTGACTCACACACAGACGGGCAGAGGCGTTCAGGAACACTCGGAGATGTGATTCAGGCGAACTCACGTTGTCGAAGACGGGCAGGGGGTCAGATACCAGGCGGATAGCACAACGTAGGGCAGGCAGGACTCGGCAACAGAAGACTGGACAGGATCAGATACCAGGCGGCGGACACAACGTAGGGCAGGCAGGGCTCGGCAACAGAAGACTGGAGCAGGATCAGATACCAGGCGGAGGACACAACGTAGGGCAGGCAGGGCTCGGCAACAGAAGACTGGAGCAGGATCGAAAGCCGGGGATTCAGACAGGCGGGTGAATGCAGGACAGAAGCTAGTCAATACCTTGAAGTCAAGCCGATGGTCAGGCGTATGAGGCAAAGTCTGGGACGAAACTTGTCGGCAACGGGTGATCAATCCGGGAAACAAGTCTGGAGTTCTCAGCATGAGTGCGAAGACAGCGACTGAGTGTGGAGCTGGGGCTTTTGTACCTGGCTTGATTGCATGAGATGAGGTGCAGGTGTGAGCAGCAACACAGGTGAGGTGAGTCTGAGCTAATTAGAGTGCAGCAGGGAGTGACAGGCTGAGGGAGAGGCTGAGGCTGAAAACTGAGATTGTGACACTTGCATTCCCTTCCTTGGGAATCCACACTCCCTCTGCATACTTCCACTGCTGAGGCACTTTCCCTTTCTTCCAGATCCCTCTGAAGATCTTCCAAAGATGCTACAACAGGCGGGAACAGTGTTTGAAGACCTTATATGGGACTCCACTTGGGCCTGGCACCGATGCTGTCCTGGCAGATTTAATAAACTCTTTCTCCTCCTTAAGGGTGGGCATGTTGATGTTAAATGATGTGAGGGGTTCTGGAGGGCTTATGAGGGCTGCGCAGTGGCCCAGGTCTTGCTCTCTCATGCCGTCGCTATAGGTGTTCTTGATGTGGCGGCTGATCTCCTCCTCAGGACATGAGAGCTGACCACTGTGCTTCTCTCCCAGCAGTTTCTTTGCAAATCCAAATGGGTTTACAATGAATACACTGCACTTGTGGGCACTCTCCTTTCCCCTTCTCCTGTGCCATTCAGCCCATCGCAGGGTGATTAGCCTCTCCCTAATCACACTCCTCAGTTCTACCAAGGCTGCCTTTTCTGCATTGTTCGCCTTCTTGCCTTCCGAGCCTGGATCCTCCTCCGTCTCACCGGGTGCCGTACCGGGTACTTGCACTACCCGTTGCACCACAGATTTTCCAATGCAGCCTGTCTTGCTCTGGTGAATTTTTAGACCTGTCAGATTTTTGCAGACCTTGCCACATTAGCAGACTGCACTCGTAGTCCATTTTCCATTTGCAAGGGTCGTTTCCAGATAATCTGTCCTTCTGGGGCGCTCATGCTCCCCCCCATACTATATTGTTCTTACATTATTTTATATCCATTATTTGTATTTTATACGACCAGCTCTCTTTGGGTAACTATCATGTAGCAATACTCCCTCCTGTTCAGTGCCAAAAACGTAAGCAGCACATGGCTAATTGAATATGCATGAGTAGGAGCTGGTTAGCTTAAGGCTATCCAGGCTCACAGCAGAGAGGACGTAAAGTTGATGGAGGAATAAACAGCAAAATGACAGCTCTAAACTAACAAATGGAGGACAACGCTCAACTGTTGCTGAACTAGAGACCCCATTTCTCATGGCTGGATGTTAAAGTTTAAAGGGAATGAAGATTGAAATCGTAAATGGGTGAGCAACATAGTTCATGTAAAATGCAGATGTTATTTTTTAAGTACTCTTGTGGTTCTGTAACGTTTTGATTACAAATGTTCATGCTGCTGTCTCAGACAGCAGGGGGTAGTAGACGCGCCATTCCACCACCGCAGTAATGGCAGCCACTGATAATGGCGATGTCCACAGATCAGCCGTAGGATTGGTCTATATACTGACAAACAGAAGTTATTTTAGCTGTCTGGAGTGACAGTTAAGGTTCGAGCCCTGTCCAAACACCACTTTGTTCTTTTTAATTTTCGAGGATCTATAACATCATTGTAAATTTGGGAGGAAGAGGCCTTCAGTTGCTTTGGCTTCGTAACTTTAAAGATTTAACTGAGTTTTTGTTGCTCCTGTCATGGTCCTGGGAGAAGAGACTGTTTTCCCTTCCCTAGTGTCTCTTTTGTGTCCCCTTCCCTCTTGTATTTTGTCTGTTGTTGGTCTGTGTCTGTCTTCCTGGAGCTCCACACCTGCTTCTGATCACCAACACCAGCCTCAATCAACTTTGGCTACCACCAGTTGCTAATCAGCCTGCAGTGGATAAAAGCCAGCTCCTTTCACCCACTCATCGACAGATTGTTTTGTCTACCTGTGTGGTAACGCTGCTCTTTCCGGCCAACTTTTCTGAACCAGAGAAATCTGACTTTTTTGTATTCTTTAACCAAAGACTAACTCCTGTTTTTTGTGTGCCTCAGGACTACCTGTCAAGGATTCTTTGAAGAGGGGATCACAGCAGCTGCTCTGTTTTTTCCTCCATGCAAATCTTCATTAAAACACCTTAAACTGGCAACTGAGTCTGTGTATCTGCATTTTGGGTCCAGAAAATTATCTGCTGTTCATATAACAGCTCCACATAAATTCTGACATGCATGCCTTCAGAGAGGTAAATACTAATGTTTTGGATTTGATTAAATTAATTTATGACCACATAAAGTGCCAAAGGTTATAATATAATTCAAAACTGTGGGAAAGTATTCATGAGGTTTTATAAGCTACAGTAAAACATCATCTGCACATGGGGAAATGACATGTTCATCTCAGTTATGCCAAAGCTACTGTCAGTGAATGGAGGGGGAGACAAACTGTCCAACATGAGGCCCTTTGCATTAGCTTCACCATAGGCTCTGGGTTTAGGCTTTTCTCTGCTAATTAATTTAGATCAAATACACTCATCACTGAAAAATGAAAAGACCATTCAGCTCAGTCAAAGGCCTTTTCAGCACGAAGGGAAACAATTAGTGCTATGTTTCTGTGGGTGTTGAGAACAAATACAAGATTTAAAGCATCCGGTACTTCATCAGCATCATATCCAGATTTCACAAATCCTGTATGGTCTGGTTTAATAACTTTAGGGGGCACACTATAAAGTCTACGAGCAGGTACCTTTGTTATTATTTTATAATCCACATTAAGGAGACTAATAGGCCTGCATGACAAACAGTCTAGTGGATTTCTATTCTCTTTTAAAAGTAAACTAATTGATGCTTTACTCCAAGAGAGAAAAACCTCCCCATTTAGTGCACTATTGACAGGACAGGACATTTTCCCAGAGTGGTGTAAAAGCAGCATTTAAAATGGCAGACAAATGCAATTTAAATATGAGTTAATATCTGAACCATGGTTATCTGAGCTGTAAAGACATTAATAAAAGTCTTTAAATATGGAGTTCATTGCTACAGGATTACAATTTTGTTATCAAGCCAATTTTGAGATAACGTTTCATGTAAATCCTTAAAAAGGTTATTTTAAAAGGAGGAACTGAGTTTGAGCTATATTGAACTCTTGTTTCATATGCAAGTGAACTGGTGATCTGATAAAACAATATAATCCACATGATTTAAAATAACTGCAAGTTAAAACTACTTTATTAAGAAGCTGGAAGCGACTGGATGTTTGGAAACAATGGCCTGAAGCCGTCTGCATGGATGAAGCAATATCTTCATCTTTATCAGGAATGGATTTGATCTCTTCCTTAAAAGAGAAGCAAAGAACGTCACTTCGAGCTTTTCTTAAGGGAAATCATGTTTTTTTGTTTTAGATAGTCAGATCAGAGAAGCTGGGGGGTTTGGAGATGTGGAAATCCTCCACAGCGTGTGAGAAAATCTCACGCCTGTTTAGAGAAAAGTTTAATTTCAGCTGTGTGGACTTCCTGTGTGTTTCTCCTATTGTGCATTCTTGAGGCAATGTTAGCGCTTTCTTCTCTTTAGCTATGGACATTTTGATTATTATTCCAGTTTGTGTTGATCCATGCAAAGCTTTTGTGTGAGTCTGGGTTAGTTCAGTGGGTTCACAGTCTAAATGTGTCTGTTTATGAGCTTCATGATTGACATTTTATTCATGTTTCTCAGAGCAGCTTTAGTAATGTTTATTGATTTATCTGCTTAATAACATGCTGAACATTTTCTGAAATACATTTCAGTTCCTGTCATTGTTTTAGCCCACACATCTGTGTGTGTTGTACAATGAAAAAAGTCCAACAAACTTCATCACAGGAAGACAAATACGATCTCTCACCAAGTGTCGAGATTCTCTAACGGGATCAAAGTCCAACGCCTCAACCAGCAACACGCCTGCTGACAACCGAGCAGTGCAGCGATTACACTTAAACCAAAAATTATTCTATTTGTGTGACGTTAACTATTGCACCTGTCTGATGATACAGAGGTTTCATTTGGATTAAAGATAAAACAATTTAAAATATAATAAAAATTTAATTAAAAAATAAAATTAAAATACAAATTAAAATTAAATTAAAAAAATAATAATTTTAATCATAATCATGGTCTTACCTTCACGACGGGCCAGTAGTGTGGTTGTGCGAGCAGTTTTACCACAGCAGGGACGCCGTAGTGAAGCCGAACGGCATTCTGGGCGAGCTCGGCGTCCTGATGGCGAGACGTGAGGTGACGCAGGGCGCACACGGCGGGCTCAGCAACGTCCTCCTTCTCGCCAGCCCGAAGCACGGCGTGAATGAGCGCCTCGACACCGCCAAACTGAGTCACCAGAGTCTAACACACACAGACACACAAACACACACTGTTAAAGACACACATCACAAACACACACTGTTAAAGACACACATCACAAGTACACACTCCTAAAAAAAACACAAACACACACTGTTAAAAAAACATCACAAACACACACTGTTAAAGACACACATCACAAACACACACTGTTAAAGACACACATCACAAACACACACTGTTAAAGACACACATCACAAGCACACACTCCTAAAAAAAACAAACACACACTGTTAAAAAAACATCACAAACACACACTGTTAAAGACACACATCACAAACACACACTTTTGAAAACACATCACAAACATACACTTTTAAAAAAACATGACAAACACACTCTTAAAAAAATATCACAAACACACTTTTAAAAACACATCACAAACACACTCTCAAAAAAGCACAAACACACACTGTTAAAGACACACATCACAAACACACACTTTTGAAAACACATCACAAACACACACTTTTAAAGACACATCACAAACACACACTCTTAAAAACACATCACAAACACACACTGTTAAAGACACACATCACAAACAAACACTCTTAAAAACACATCACAAACACACACTGTTAAAGACACACATCACAAACACACACTCTTGAAAACACATCACAAACACACACTCTCAAAAAAGCACAAACACACTGTTAAAGACACACATCACAAACACACACTCTTAAAAACACATCACAAACACACACTGTTAAAGACACACATCACAAACACACACTTTTGAAAACACATCACAAACACACTTCTAAAGACACATCACAAACACAGACTCTTAAAAACACATCACAAACATACACTGTTAAAGACACACATCACAAACACACACTCTTAAAACACACACAAACACACACTGTCATATTATCATAAATAAATCATAATTACTGCCATATAATCCTAATAAATCATAATTACTGCCATATAATCATAAATAAATCATAATTACTGCCATATAATCCTAATAAATCATAATTACTGCCATATAATCATAAATAAATCATAATTACTGCCATATAATCCTAATAAATCATAATTACTGCCATATAATCATAAATAAATCATAATTACTGCCATATAATCCTAATAAATCATAATTACTGCCATATAATCATGAATAAATCATGATTACTGCCTTATAATCCTAATAAATCATAACTACTACCATATAATCATAAATAAATCATAATTACTAACATATTATCATAAATAAATCACAATTACTGCCATATAATCATAAAAAATCATAATTACTGCCATATTATCATAAATAAATCATAATTACTGCCTTATAATCCTAATAAATCATAATTACTGCCAAATAATCATAAATAAATCATAATTACTGCCATATAATCATAAACAAATCACAATTCTTGCCATATAATCATGAAAAAATCACAATTCCTGCCATATAATCATTAATAAATCACAATTCCTGCCATATAATAATAAATAAATCACAATTACTGCCATATAATCATAAACAAATCACAATTTCTGCCATATAATCATAAACAAATCACAATACTTGCAATATAATCATAAATAGATCACAATTCCTGCCATATAATCATAAATAAATCACAATTCTTGCCATATAATCAAAAGCAAATCACAATTTCTGCCATATAATCATAAACAAATCACAATTCTTGCCATATAATCATAAATAGATCAAAATTAATGCCATGTAGTCATTAATAAATAATTTCTGCCATGTAATCACAAATAAATCACAATTCTTGCCATATAATCTAAAAAAAAATCGCAATTCCTGCCATATAATCATAAAAAAATCACAATTCCTGACATATAATGATAAATAGATCACAATTCTTGCCATATAATCATAAATAGATCACAATTCTTGCCATATAATCATAAAAAAATCACAATTCCTGCCATATAATCATTAATAAATCACAATTCCTGCCATATAATCATAAACAAATCACAATTCCTGCCATATTATCACAAACAAATCACAATACTTGCAATATAATCATAAATAGATCACAATTCCTGAAATATAATGATAAATAAATCACAATTGCTGCCATATAATCATAAATAGATTGCAGTTCTTGCCATATAATCATAAAAAATCACAATTACTGCCATATTATCATAAATAAATCACAATTCCTGCCATACAATCATAAACAGATCAAAATTCTTGCCATATAATCATCAGCAAATTACAATTTCTGCCATATAATCGTAAACAAATCACAATTCTTGCCATATAATCATAAATAGATCACAATTACTGCCATGTAGTCATTAATAAATAACAATTTCTGCCATGTAATCATAAATAAATCACAATTCCTGCCATATAATCATAAACAAATCACAATTCTGCCATATAATCCTAAACAAATCACAATTCTTGCCATATAATCTAAAAAAAATCACAATTCCTGCCATATATCATTAAAAAAATCACAATTCCTGCCATATAATAATAAATAAATCACAATTACTGCCATATAATCATAAATAGATCACAATTCCTGCCATATAATCATAAAAAATCACAATTCCTGCCATATAATCATAAAAATCACAATTCCTGCCATAAAATCATAAAAAAATCACAATTCCTGCCATATAATCATAAATAAATCACAATTCCTGCCATATAATCATGAAATAATCACAATTCCTGCCATATAATCATTAATAAATCACAATTCCTACCATATAATCATTAATAAATCACAATTCCTACCATATAATCATAAACAAATCACAATTCCTGCCATATTATCACAAACAAATCACAATACTTGCAATATAATCATAAATAGATCACAATTCCTGAAATATAATGATAAATAAATCACAATTGCTGCCATATAATCATAAATATATTGCAATTTTTGCAATATAATCATAAAAAAATCACAATTACTGCCATATTATCATAAATAAATCACAATTCCTGCCATACAATCATAAACAGATCACAATTCTTGCCATATAATCATAAGCAAATCACAATTTCTGCCATATAATCGTAAACAAATCACAATTCTTGCCATATAATCATAGATAGATCACAATTACTGCCATGTAGTCATTAATAAATAACAATTTCTGCCATGTTATCATAAATAAATCACAATTCCTGCCATATAATCATAAACAAATCACAATTCTGCCATATAATCCTAAACAAATCACAATTCTTGCCATATAATCTAAAAAAATCACAATTCCTGCCATATATCATAAAAAAAATCACAATTCCTGCCATATAATCATAAATAGATCACAATTCCTGCCATATAATCATAAAAAAATCACAATTCCTGCCATATAATCATAAATAAATCAAAATTCCTGCCATATAATCATAAAAATCACAATTTCTGCCATATAATCATGAATAAATCGCAATTCCTGCCATATAATCATAAATTATAATACATGCAAAACATTCATTCATTCATTCATTTTCTATACCCGGCTATTCCTTTTGGGTTGCGGGGGGCTGGAGCCTATCCCAGCTATCATCAGGCGAGAGGCGGGGTACACTCTGAACTGGTTGCCAGTCGATCGCAGGGCCACATAGAGAGACAGACAACCATTCAAACTCACACTCATACCTAAGGACAATTTAGAGTCACCAATTAACCTAATGAGCATGTTTTTGGTCTGTGGGAGGAAGCCGGAGTGCCCGGAGAGAACCCACGCATGCACGGGAAGAACATGCAAACTTCACACAGAAAGACCCTCCCAACCCAGGAATCGAACCAGGAACCTTCTTGCTGTGAGGCACGAGCTCTACCAGCTGCGCCACCGTGCCGCCCACATGCAAAACATGACCCTGAAAAAAGGAATCAGGACTCAAAGACCTTGTTGCGTGAGTTGTTGCAGGTGAGGTTGGACAGGATGCCGGTTGCACAGGTCAGCATGTTCACGTCATCCGAGCCAAGCTGGGTGACAAGGATCTGCAACAAACCATCCAGACCCTCCTGCAGAGAAACAGAGAAGTTACAGTCAAACCAGTTAAACCATTCAACCAAGACGAGATGAACAAAGCCAGAGACCAATTAAACCAGTTAACCAAAGAGAGACCAAATAAACCAGTTAACCAAAAGGAGACGAATAAAACCAGTTAACCAAAAAGAGACCAAATAAACCAGTTAACCAAAAAGAGACAAATAAAACCAGTTAACCAAAAAGAGACCAAATAAACCAGTTAACCAAAAGGAGACAAATAAAACTAGTTAACCAGAAAGAGACCAATTAAACCAGTTAACCAAAAAGAGACCAAATAAACCAGTTAACCAAAAGGAGACGAATAAAAGCAGTTAACCAAAAAGAGACCAATTAAACCAGTTAACCAAAAAGAGACCAAATAAACCAGTTAACCAAAAAGAGACCAAATAAACCAGTTAACCAAAAGGAGACGAATAAAAGCAGTTAACCAAAAAGAAACGCTTTAAACCAGTTAACCAAAGAGAAACGCTTTTAACCAGTTAACCAAAAGAGATTAATAAAACCAGTTAACCAAAAAGAGACCAATTAAACCAGTTAACCAAAAAGAGACCAAATAAACCAGTTAACCAAAAGGAGACGAATAAAAGCAGTTAACCAAAAAGAGACGCTTTAAACCAGTTAACCAAAGAGAAACGCTTTTAACCAGTTAACCAAAAGAGATTGATTAAAACAGTTGACCAAAAAGAGATGAATTAAACCAGTTAACCACAAAGAGATGAATTAAACCAGTTAACCCAAAGGAGATGAAGTAAACCGGCTAACCAAAAACAGACGAATTAAACCAGTTAACCAAAGCGAGATCAATAAAACCAGTTAACCAAAAAAATTCTTATTAAACCAGTTAACTATAAGGAGAGGAATTGATCAAGTTAACCAAAAGGAGACAAACTAAACCAGTTGACCAAAACGGATGAATTAAACCAGTTAACCAAAAGGAGAACAATTAAACCAGTTAACCAAAAACAGACCAATAAACCAACTGACAAATAAGAGACCAATTAAACCAGTTGACCAAAAACAGACAAATTAAACCAGTTAACCAAAAACAGACCAATTAAACCAGTTGACCAAAAACAGAGGCAGTTAACCAAAAAGAGACGCTTTAAGCCAGTTAACTAAAAAGAGATAAATTAAATTAGTTAACCAAAAACAGATTTATTAAACAAGTTAACCAAAAGGAGACAGATAAAACCAGTTAACCAAAATGAGAGGAATTAAACGAGTTAACCAAAAGGAGGCAAATAAAACCAGTTAACCAAAATGAGAGGAATTAAACCAACCAAAAAGAGATTAATTAAACCAGTGAATGACCTGCAAGAAAAGTTAAAAACAGGCTAAGTTATTAGCAGCAGGTATACAACAGGTAAACCTGAGAGAGACTGGATATTCCAGGTGGAAATCACATTTGAGTGTCATGATTAGTAGTTTTGTTTGTGTGTTGGTTTGTTTTTTCAAGTGTTGGTTTGTTTGTTTGTTTGTGTGTTTGTGTTTGTTTATTCATGTGTTTGTTAGTTGGTTTGTTTATGTGTTGGTTTCTTTGATTGTATGTTTGTGTGTGTGTTGGTTTGGTAATTCATGTGTTTTTTTTCGTGTTGGATTGTTTGTGTGTGTGTTGGTTTGTTTATTCATGTGTTTGTTCGTGTTGGATTGTTTGTGTGTGTGTTGCTTTGTTTATTCATGTGTTTGTTTATGTGTTCGTTTGTTTTTGTGTTTTTTGTATGTTTGTTTGTGTATTCATGTGTTTGTTTATTTGTGTGTTTGTATCTTTGTTCATGTGGTAGATTGTTTCTTTGTGTGTTGGTTTGTTTATTCATGTGTTTTTTTATGTGTGTGTTTGTTTGCTTATGTGTGTTTGTTTGTTTGTTCATGTGTTTGTTTGTTTATTAGTTTGTTCCTATGTTGGATTGTTTGTGTGTGTGTTGCTTTGTTTATTCATGTGTTTGTTTGGTGTGTGTTAGTTTGTTTATTCATGTGTTGGTTTCTTTGTTTGTTCGTGTGTTGGTTGTTTGTGTGTTGGCTTGTTTATTCATGTGTTTGTTTGTTTGTTCATGTGTTTGTTTGTTTGTGTATTCATGTGTTGGGTTGTTTGTGTGTTGGTTTGTTTATTCATATGTTTGTTTGTTCAAATGTTTGTTAATTTGATTGTTCATGTGTTTGTTTGTTTGTTTGTTCATGTATTTCTTTGTTTGTTCATGTGTTGGTTGTTTGTTTTGTGTGCTGGCATGTTTATTCATGCGTTGGTTTGTTTGTCCATTTATTTGTTTGTGCACGTGTTTATGTATTCATGTGTTTGTTTATTCATGTGTTGGTTTGTTTGATCGTTCGCGTGTTGGATTGTTTGTTTGTGTGTTCATGTGTTTGTTGGCTTGTTTGGTCATGCGTTTATTTATTTGTTTGTTTATGTGTTTTTTGTTTGTTTGTTCATGTGTTTGTTTGTTTGTTTGTTTGTGTATTCATGTGATTGTTTATTCATGTGTTGGTTTGTTTGTTTGATCACGTGTTGGATTGTTTGTTTGTGTGTTGGTTTATTTATTAATATATTTGTTTGTTTGTTTGTTTGTTCAAGTGTTTGTTTATTTGTTCATGTGTTTATTTGTTTGTTCATGTGTTTGTTTATTTGTTTGTTTGTTCATGTGTTTGTTCATGTGTTTGTATGTTTGTGTGTGTGTTGGTTTGTTTAATCATGTTTTTTGAGTGTTTGTTTATTCATGTTTGTTTGTTCATGTGTTGGTTTATTTGCTTGTTTGTTTGTTAATGTGTTTGTTTGTTCAAGTGTTTGTTAATTTGTTTCTTTGTTTGTTCATGTATTTGTTTGTTTGTTCGTGTGTTGGTTGTTTGTGTGTTGGCTTGTTTACTCATATGTTTGTTTGTTCATGTGTTTGATGGTTTGTTTGTGTTTTTGTTTGTTAATGTGTTTGTTTTTTATGTTTGTTTATTTGTTTGTTTGTTCATGTGTTTGTTTATTTGCTTGTTTGTTTGTTCATGTGTTTGTTTGTTTGTTCGTTTGTATGTTAGGTGTGGTAGAGCACCTGTTTGGTGGCAGCGTCTGAAAGGTTACGGAGTGTCCACAGACAGTTTTGTACCAATCGCTGGCTGGATCCTGTCAGGTGTTGACCCAGAGCCTGCATTCCACCTGCACAGGTAAAAGAGAGTGACATCATCACTACCTGACCTGCAGAGAAGTTTAAATAGGACAGGAGTGTGCCACCTGCACAGGTGAGTAAAGGTTCAGAAGTCGGAGTAAATCTTCTAAAGTTAAGATGTCCTTTCAATATGAAGTGGGGGGTATTCCATGAAGCTGGCTTAGGTCTAAGCCTGGCTTGGTAACCATGGTAACTCAGCCAGAGACAAACCTGGTCCCGGGCAGGCTAACCCCCAAATTTCACTGCATGAGAAAGCGTTGCGGCGCACAGCCCCGTAGGGGGAGGGCTGATCCCCCGGAGAGCCACAGGCTCTCATGAGAATACTGATGTCACACGCTCATAAAACATGTTATAGACTGAGAAAAAAAAAACAACAACACCTCACTTCACTTCTCTAAGGTCCCTTTGCTGGTCTCAACCACACAGCTTCATGATTTATTCAACTTCTATCCACCTATATCCACCTATATCTGTGTAGAAAAGATGTTTGGTGTCATGTAAACAGTGTTTTATATTTCTGTACCTCTACGATTCACTTTTCTCCGTCCATGGTGTTGTGTTGCCTCTTGGACCCTCTGACCGACTGAAGACCTGATGCTCGTGCTCCGGTTTTGACATAATGACAAACAATTGAGGAAATTTACATCCTAAACACTGTGCATTGTGTTTTATTTTGAAACTTCAGGATACTTCACATGGTGACTTCCTGTCTGGTGCTTTCTTAAAGACAGTGAATTTACGAGGTTTGGAAGCGGCCGCGCAGAAAATAAACCTGAAGAGTATCTCTTGCGCCCTGCCGCGCTCCGGCTCTTCAGCAACGTGATGCTGACGTGCCGCAGCGCAATGGAAGCGAAGTGCTCCGCAGTACGTTTCAAGGGTGCTACGCTGCGCGCCCTTGAAACGCCAGAATAACTGTGAATTAACACATGTCAAGTATTGCACTTTTTCATCAACTACATAAGGGAGGTGGGTGAGTGGTTAGGGTGCAGGGCACTGAGGTGCACATGAATTCACTTTTCACTGCGCTGTGGGTTTGAATCCGCCAGCAGAAACTAATTGAATATATCTGATTTTCTTTATTCTGTCACCCTCAAAGTGCAGTCAACACATAACAGGATAAAGGCACAAATTGTCTTAGAAAAACAGTAGAAGGTGAAAACAGCCACAGTTTTCCATAGAAATAGCTTCCTTTTCCCAGCGGTCCAATCTGATCATGATGATAATCTAGAGGTGATGCCAGATGATGAGATATCTACTTTATATGTGTACAGGCTCATTTGTGTCTTCTTCCTTATTTAAATGTAGGGCACTGTAGCACTATCATCCCTAATTAAAAAAATTACATCTCTGTAGGCCTACGTGTTTTTTCTACTGTTTTATTCAATATTTGATGAAACATCGCCACATGAAGTTGCCCATTTTTTTCTAAGTCCTACTTTGGTTTTAGGTGTTACCTATGTTGCTGTTATATTTATCTATGATGGATATAGATATTTGTCAAATTAAGAAATGAAGTAGGCAAACAAGTAAAGTGACTACCACCATGTCATTACACAAAAAACTATGAAACAGACTATGCTGTTTAATCTCTCTCTCTCTCTCTCCCTATATATATATATATATACATATATATATATATGTACAGTACAGGCCAAACGTTTGGACACACCTTCTCATTCAATGTGTTTTCTTTATTTTCATCACTAATTCCATTGTATATTCTCTCTGAAGTAAAGATGACCACTCGTTTCTCTTAACTTAGCTGATTGGTTCCTACCATAATATTAATTCTAACAGTTGTCTAATAGGGCTGTGGGCTGTGCATCAGTCTGACTTCTGAACAACACAAATGATGGTCCAACCCCATTAATAAGACAAGAAAGTCCATTAATTAACCCTGGAAAGGCTCACCTGAGAAAAGAAAACCATTTCAGGTCATAAAGAGAATGAAGAGTGTGTAAAGCAGTAATCAGAGCAAAGGGTGAATACTTTGAAGAAACTAGAATATAAGAAATGTTTTCATTTTTTTTTTTACACTTTTTTGTTAAGTACATAATTCCACATGTGTTCATTCATAGTTTGGATACCTTCAGTGAGAATCTACAATGTAAATAGTGATGAAAATGAAAACACATTGAATGAGAAGGTGTGTCCAAACTTTGGTCTGTACTGTATGTAGCCTATGTATGTATATATATATATATATCTGTATGTATATATATATATATATATATATATATATATATATACATATATAATCAACTTCTTCAACTCGTCATTTCAACAATCGATTCGTCAGTGCTTTCTCTCTCCCCCAGACGCGTGCTCAGCCTCAGCTTGGATCAGCCTGGCTTGAATAGGCGTCTCTGAAAAACAGCCGTGCCTCATTAGTGAACAAGCTGAAAATTTGATAAAAGTTGAAGCTTATTCAAGCCACGCTTACCTGAGATAGCCCAGCCTGTTTTAGCCAACTTCATGGAATACCCCCTAGGTCTGTAGGTTTGTTTATTTTTTTGTTAGTTCCTGTCTAAAGTCTGGTCTGATGGTTTGTTTTGTTAGTTCCTGACTAAACTCTTGTCCGTTGGTTTGTTTTGTTAGTTCCTGTATGAAGTCTGGTCCGTTGGTTTGTTTTGTTAGTTCCTGTCTAAAGTCTGGTCTGTTGGTTTGTTTTGTTAGTCCCTGTATAAAGTCTGGTCTGTTGGTTTGTTTTGTTAGTTCCTGTCTAAATCTTGTCCGTTGGTTTGTTTTGTTAGTTCCTGTCTAAAGTCTGGTCTGTTGGTTTGTTTTGTTAGTTCCTGTATAAAGTCTGGTCTGTTGGTTTGTTTTGTTAGTTCCTGTATAAAGTCTGGTCTGTTGGTTTGTTTTGTTAGTTCCTGTCTAAATCTTGTCCGTTGGTTTGTTTTGTTAGTTCCTGTCTAAACTCTTGTCCATTGGTTTGTTTTGTTAGTTCCTGTCTAAACTCTTGTCCATTGGTTTGTTTTGTTAGTTCCTGTCTGAAGTCTGGTCTGTTTGTTTGTTATTGTTAGTTCCTGTCTAAAGTCTAGTCTATTCGTATGCTTTTGTTAGTTCATCATGTCTAATTTCTAGTCTGTTGGTTTGTTCTTTGTTTGTCTGATGTCTTTCGATTCCTTCCCTTTCCTTACTGTACTTTCACTTTTTCACTCCCCAAACCTGAACCTGACCTTCTACAAACTGCTGGATGTTTATCGACTTCATTCTTCATTAAAAACACAAATTTAAATGTGTAAACTAAAATTAGTTACTAAAATTAAAAACTATTTTGTGTGAATATTTTGTGGATCATTTTCTCCTTCAATGATAAAAATGTTAAATGTTCTTTATAAATGAGGATCTTTAAACAGCTGAGACTGTGATGACGTCCTGTTGGAATAACAAACACTTATAAACACTTTATTTGTTGTTGCTTTTATTGAATCTGATTCAGCCATCAGGTTCTCCCTATGATGCTGTCCCTCTTAGCCTGTTTAAAGAGGTTTTTCTTAGTATATGGCAGTCAGTACTGGCTATCGTTAACAGCAGTCTTTCTTCTGGTGTTGTTTCCCAAAGCTTTAAACATGCAGTGGTGAAGCCTCTACTTTAGAAACCTAGCCTTGTTCGCAGTGTTCTGGCTGTTAAAGGCGTTTCTGGATGAGCACGGTGTCCTGGAGGTCTTTCAGTCTGGCCTCTAAACTCTTCATAGTACAGAGTCAGCATTGTTAAGGGTCTTCAGTGACATCCTCCTGGCAAATGACTCTGGTAATCATGTCATTCTTGTTTTGCTGGACCTAACTGCAGCCTTTGACACCATGGACCACAATACTCTTTTAGTTCGGCTACATCACCGAGCGGGTATCTGTGGTACAGCACTGGACTGGTTCAGATCTTTTCTGGCTGACAGAAACATGAGTGTGAACCTTGGTGATTCTGAGTCCAGCTCTGCACCACTGCTGTATGGGGTTCCACAGGGATCGATTTCAGAGCCCCTGCTTTTTTCTTTGTATTTACTGCCCCTGGGCTCCATCCTGAGGAAGCATGGCACCTCTTCACTGTTATGCTGACGACGGTCAGATTTATGGCACTGAGAAAGGAAAATGCTTTCTCCCTCATACCTCTTCTGTCATGTCACACAAGGTAATGTATTTATTTTTGACTAAATGACGATGTTAAAAATCGCTAAGTTCAACTTGGTTTTATTACCGCGAAGTCGCCCCCGTCCTGTTGAAGCGATAAAGTGAATAAAAGTAAAGACAACGACGAGCTGGTGATATCACACACTTGAAATAGGTCTAAACAAAACTACATACTGGTACGTTCTGGATTTGTTGTGCTGTACTTTTTTCCTGTCAAGTTTTTTTGAGGGACTTCGTCATAAATTAGTTGCTAACTTACCTGATAGTAGTCGGACATCCCTCCTCGTCTTTTATTTCACACCAGCGAGTGAACGCCGAACTGATGTCTATTCTGGTCCGAGCATTCAGCTTGTTTTTCTCTCGCTTTCTTTGTTTTGTATCCTCCGACAAAACTTTTCTCTTCCTTACGTTTTTTGTTGCCTCCACCATGGTTACAGCTCTGTGATTGGCTTTTGCCGAGACTTCCGTGTTTTAAATGAATCGGGAATCGGGGGAAGTGACGTATGCCGTAAAGCAGTCTAAACGTGTAGTTTTTTAGTGTGGCAGGGTTCCCGCCATCCACCTCGAAGTTACATAGCGCCAGTTAAAGGGATACAGACCACGACAGAGGTGTCATTCAACTAATTGTAAAGTGGTGGACCATCACAATGAATATCGAAGGATTATATTATGTTTGAAAAGCTACATAGTGTTGGTTTAATGAGAGAAAAACAGAGGTGATGGTGTTTGGTCCCAGTGGCCCCTGTGAACCCCGTCCTTTAGACTTGGGTCCTCTATCAGATCATTTGAAGCCTGAAGTCTCAAACCTGGGTTTTAAGATGGACAGTGATTTTAAATTGAATCAGCAAATCAGTTCGGTGGTAAAGTCCAGCTTCGTTCACATTAGGCAGCTGGCAAAGGTGAAGCCTTTTCTTGCACAAAAGCACTTTCATACAGTAATCCCTGCCTTTATCATCTCGGCTGAATTACTGTAACGCTCTTTATTTTGGAGTCAGCCCGTCCTCGCTCACACATCTCCAGCTGGTGCAAAACGCAGCCGCTCGACTTTTAACTGGAGCACGTAAGAGGGAGCACATTACTCCCATCCTGGCCTCCTTCCACTGACTGCCTGCATTTTAGACTTCATTTTAAGATTCTTTTATTTGTTTTTACATTTTTAAATGGTCCATCCTACCTCCCTGAGCTTCTTCAGCCCTACACTCCTGCTCGGTGCCTCAGGTCAGCTGATCTGCTACTCCTGGATGTCAAACTGAAGGTCAGAGGGGATCGAGCTTTTTCTGTCGCTGCTCCTAAATTGTGGAAGAGCTTCCCCTCCCCATCAGACAAACCACACTGTTCATTGTTAAAACTCGCCTTCAAACTCATTTTTATCCCTTGGCTTTAGACTCTGCTCCTGTTCTAGTGTTAATGGTTTGTTTTTAGTTACTATTTTATTGTTTTTAAATTGTTTTAAAAACAGTGAAACAACTCTTTTAGTGTCTATACCTTTTATTTTGTCCATTGTTTTAAATTGTTTTATGTCTTGTTTATTTACGTACAGCACTTTGGCTCATCTGTGGTTGTTCTTAAAGTGCTTTAGAAATAAAGTCGAGAGATACTTATGTTCAAACTTTTGTTCATAGATGTTTTTGCTCACCAGCCTCCACAATGGCTGGCTTGTTGCTAGGACACACTGACAGCACTTTCAGGACTCGGCTTGTAGTCCAAAGCAACTTCTCATAGTTGTAGTTCCTCATGATGAACACCAGACCTTCAGGTCCTCCATTGGCCAGAATGATCAGCTGACAGGAAACAGGAAGCAGCAGGTTAAGCTCTGCTTTAAGCATCAAACAGACGCAGGTGTGCAGACCATCCTCACCTTGCTCTCCTGGTTTCCATAGGACAGCAGCTGCAGACAGTCGGTGGTGATGGCGAGGAATTTGGGGTTACTCTTCTTCAGCAGGGGAACCATCCTCTGCAAGCCGTCAGCCAGACGCACCGCCATCTTGGATCCTTCCTGGTGAAGCAGCAGGTTGTGAAGTGTGGTGATGGCATAAAATAAGACGGACTCCACAGGAGAGCTGCAGGAGGAGCATGGAAACAGATCAGTCCAGTGTTAATTATGGGGTCAGATTCATCATTAGCAGCGATTAAAATGCTTGATGAAAGATCCAGACTGTCACAGAGATGTTTACTAAAGATCTGACATGAATCCAGGGTGAGTCGACTTTCATCAGAGGAACAGGCGCAAACACACCAACAGGCAGGAACCTAAAGCAAAACCCTGAACCTTTAACATTTTTACATTAAAGGAGACATTGTGCAAAACAACACTTTCCAGGCTTTTGAACATTTTAAAGTCTTTGTCCTTCCAGTCCTGACCTGATTGGTCTTCCCGTGTGATGAGCAGCCATGTTGTTCAGTCTTAGTAAGAGGTCAGAGTTCAGCATGTCTAAGCTCAGAAACTGTCTCTGCTCTGTCGTTGGCTGTTGACAGCCACAAATTTTATTTAATTTTACCTTTCTTTAACACTGTTCCACTGAGATTAAAATATCTTCACATTATTGTCTGCCAGCCGCAGAGGACCAAAGGGCCCAGTGCATTAATTTTAATTTGAAAAGAATGAGCAGCTACAGTCGGCTAAAACCTGCCTGTCAGTCAGTTCCTGAATCCAGGCTCAGTACCAACAATCTGTTGCCACACCTAATGTTGGAAATGTGATTATTTTAATGCTGTGTACGATTTATTTTCCTAATTGCTACGAGTGGGGTAACTTCACATGTGTAACAATGTTAACATTACTTGTTCAAAGTCTGAAGGATAAACTTCAAAGTATCAAAAATCCTACATTAGCTCAAGAACAGTGCAGAGAGCTTCATGGATGGGTTTCCATGGCCGAGCAGCTGCATCCAAGCCACACATCACCAAGTGCAATGCAAAGCGTGGATGCAGTGGTGTAAAGCACGCCGCCACTGGACTCTAGAGCAGTGGAGTTGGTTCTCTGGAGTGACCAATCACGCTTCTCCATCTGACAATCTGATGGACCAGTCTGGGTTTGGAGGTTGCCAGGAGAACCATACTTGTGGGACTGCATTGTGCCATGTGTAAAGATTGGTGGAGGGGGGATTATGGTGTGGGGGTGTTTTTCAGGAGCTGGCCTTGGCCCCTTAGTTCCAGTCAAAGGAACTCTGAATGCTTCAGCACACCAAGACATTTTGGACAATTCCATGCTCCAACTTTGTGGGAACAGTTTGGAGCTGGCCCCTTCCTCTTCCAACATGACTGTGCACCAGAGCACAAAGCAGGTCCATAAAGACATGGAGGACAGAGTCTGGTGTGGATCAACTTGACTGGCCTGCACAGAATCCTGACCTCAACCCCGTAGAACACCTTTGGGATGAATCAGAGCAGAGACTGAGAGCCAGGCCTTCTGGTCCAACATCAGTGTGTGAGCTCACAAATGCTCTTCTGGAAGAATGGTCAAAAATTCCCATAAACACTCCTAAACCTTGTGGACAGCCTTCCCAGAGATTTGAAGCTGTTATAGCTGCAAAGGGTGGACCCATGTCAGATTGAACCCTATGGATTAGGAATGGGACTGTTAGGGCGACCGCCCTCAAAACCTGCCATTCTGAACAGAGGGGTTATGTGAGCATGGAAAGGATGCAGCTGTGATTTATTCCTTGGCTTTTTGGACCAAAGCATGTCACTAATGTTTCATGAATACGTAGAAACTGTAGAAAAGGAGCACAAGATGGACCTTTAAAGTGAAGAAATATCACAGTGTTTTCTTTTTCAAAGTTCTCAAAGTTACATGGACTTTTTGGTGATCCTTCATATTTATCAGCACTCAGAAGGTCTACAAGGCTTCTTTTCAGCTGAAGGCTGGTGATAGAACTCCAGTGTTCTGGTGATTCTAGGTTAATGACCAAAGCTCACTGAAAATCTGGATATCAGGTTCCTCTGTGGCCAAGGGCTGTCGACACACTCCTGGCCTGAGGACAGTAAGGTCCTCTTTTAAAGGAAGGACTGACCCTGACTAACCCTAACCCTGATCTCAGGGTGTGGAAATCATCTGATAGTTTTCTTTCTTCATCATGTTAAACCTCCTCTTTTTCCAGGCAGCTTCATTAGAATTCTTATTATTTTTGTTCGTTTGTTTGAAGGAAGCTCTAAAATCAATTATGAGTCTGGATTAGCCCGGCACAGTCACATTAATCCTCTGTGAAGGATAAACGGTAGGTGTGTTGAGCTCTCAGCCTCATTTTCTTTTTAACTGCTGGCTTAAATATTTCAACTCTCCTTTTAACCTCTTTGTCTCTGTAGTTGGTTATGCATATTCGTTTGTTTGTGTCTATCTTTGTTTTCTTATATTTTTTGTTTGTTTCTTTTATTTGTTTTGTACATGTTTTGATTTCGTTGTTGTTTGTTTTGGATGAATGTCTGTTTTTGTGTTTTTTCTGTTTGTTTTGTATACTTGTTCTTTGTCCTTCTTTTTGCTTAGTTTTACCCGAGCATGCGAACCAGAGCAGGGATGCCTCCTGATTGGAAGATGGCGATAAGCCCCTCCCTCTGGTGTGACAGGCTGTGCAGCACACTCGCCGCACACCGAGCAGTCTCCACATCTGCAGCTGTTGTCATGGCACGCACCACAGCGCCAACCACGGACGGAGATTGGACCAACACACGGCGACTGGCCTCCTTACGGGTCAGCTGATTGACAATCATGGCCGCCTTATTAACCACCACCTGCAGAGGAAGGTCATGTGACCATAAACACATGTACAGGAGAATCAGTCTAAAACAGCTTTCATTTTGAAAGGACAGAGTCACAGATCAGCAATAGGCTAAAGGTTAGAGTAAACGACATGACGAAAAGGAACCGGTAACGATTATCAATCTGTTCATGCTGATTGTTAATTAGGACGATCGAAGGTCATCCACCATCGTACCGGGTCATCGTCTCCCAGCAGTTTGGTGAGCTCTGGCACGGCCCTGGTGGCGAGCTCGGCGTCGTCCTGGTAATTTATGAGGTGGACGATGGCGGTCTTCAGGAGCTGGGAAGGTTCAGCCAGGCGCTGCACGTTGCTCTGCTGCGTGGGATCTGATTGGACAGGCATGGCCGCCTCCCCCTCCACCAGAGTCTCAGGAAACATGGCAGCACGTACACGTTGTGCCCGTGTGAGGGAGAACTGGGCATCCAAATCTGTTAAAGACGACAAATAAAATCAATTACAGAACATAGATGATTTACACAATGATCAGTCTGTAGGAAATCAAACCATCAACCCATCCATCAACGGATGATGCTCTCTCCCACTGTCTATGGGTACAAATGATGAAAACTGGTTATTCATTTGTTTAAGGAATCACTGAAAAACAAAAATGAAAATAAAACAAAACTTCAGTGACAGAAGAGGGCACACAAAAGAAGTTCAAAAAAGATTTAAAGGTAAAAAAAATATACAGTACTATGTGTATCTTTTTTATATGTAATCATTATAATTGTAAATGTTTTTATTTTCACAATAATAATGATATTATGAATGTTACAACTGGGGTTATTTATATTATCCTTGTAATTATCATTTTGTTTTAAATGCTAGATTTACTTATTGAAATTCTATTTTATCAACAACTTGCCATAGACTGACTAGAACTAGGAGAAGAGACCACATTACTCCTGTATTAGCTTCTCTGCATTGGCTTCAATAAAATCTAGAATAGAATTCAAGATTCTTCTCCTCACCTATAAAGCTCTCAGTGGACAGGCACCAGTCTATCTTAAAGAGCTTGTAGTGCCATACAACCCCTCTAGAACATTACGCTCCCAAAATGCTGGTCTGCTCGTATTTCTGTAGCCCGTTTAAAATATAAAACTAAAATACATATTTATGTGTTATCGACAGAAGTACTTTTGTTTTCTGTCAGTAGAGGGCGCCTGACACCGAGTGAAGAAAGTCTCTTTCTTAGTGGGACATCACATCCTGCAACAATGAACAAGCTAGGATTTCAACTTCTTTAAAATACAAAATAATTCAAAATCCTTGGTCATTGCTTTCAAAATGTTTGAGGTTGGTGTTAGTTGTTTTCTTATATGTGGCTGTCCGTGTTAAGGTGAGCTTTGTGTTTGTGTTTTATTCTGCATCCCCTAACTCTTGTGTATTTGACGGTTCAGCACTTTGTGCTACATTTCATGTTCAAAAAGTGCTTCACAAATAAAGTTTGTTTGATTGCAGTCTTACCTGAGGGGCTCTCTGCTTCACCCCCTCCACCTGCAGCAGCGGCTCCACCTGCAGTATTGTTTGTGGTACTTCCTGCGTACTTCTTCCGTCCGCTGTACTCAGTACTGCTCTCGTCGTCTCGAACCGTTGTTGCTCCAGATTGGATCCCTGAATCAGACGAGTAAAATGTCTGCTGCCACTCTGCTACCTTCGCCACGCCGTCCGCCTCGCTCACTGCAGGTGAACAAGACACTGATCAACACCACACAGTGCAGCGGCTCCGCTAACAGTACAGCCCCGTGCTCCACCTCAAGACTGTGACAGTACAGCCCCATGCTCCACCTCAGGACTGTGACAGTACAGCCCCATGCTCCACCTCAGGACTCTGACACTACAGCCCCATGTTCCAACTCAGGACTCTAACACTACAGCCCCATGCTCCACCTCAAGACTCTAACACTACAGCCCAATGCTCCACCTCAGGACTCTGACACTACAGCCCCATGCTCCACCTCAGGACTCTGACACTACAGCCCCATGTTCCAACTCAGGACTCTAACACTACAGCCCCATGCTCCACCTCAAGACTCTAACACTACAGCCCCATGCTCCATCTCAGGACTCTGACACTACAGCCCCATGCTCCACCTCATGACTCTAACACTACAGCCCCATGCTCCACCTCAAGACTCTAACACTACAGCCCCATGCTCCATCTCAGGACTCTGACACTACAGCCCCATGTTCCACCTCATGACCCTAACACTACAGCCCCATGTTCCACCTCATGACCCTAACACTACAGCCCCATGTTCCACCTCACGACTCTAACACTACAGCCCCATGTTCCACCTCATGACCCTAACACTACAGCCCCATGTTCCACCTCATGACTCTAACACTACAGCCCCATGTTCCACCTCATGACTCTAAAACTACAGCCCCATGCTCCACCTCGAGACTCTGACACTACAGCCCCATGTTCCACCTCACGACTCTAAGACTACAGCCCCATGCTCCACCTCAGGACTCTAAGACTACAGCCCCATGCTCCACCTCACGACTCTAAGACTACAGGCCCATGCTCCACCTCATGACTCTAAGACTACAGTCCCATGCTCCACCTCATGACCCTAACACTACAGCCCTATGCTCCACCCAGGGGTATACCTACCATTAGGCAAACACAGGCAATTGCCTGGGGCCCAAAGATGTCCGGGGCCCCCAAACATCTCACAAAAATGTATTATTAAAGTTTTCTTTGATTCAGAGAACTTATTATTATTTTTGTCTTAATTCACACGCTATAGTATGAAGTAAAGAAGATCAACATCTATATTTTATAATCATTTTGTCAGTAGACCTCATACATTTGATGTCATTGGCTTTATGTTCAATTATGATATCCTTTACAATACTTTAATTCATAACTTTTCAAACTATATGACACTTAGTATAAAAAGCTTAAGGCCCATGCACTGGATTATTTTATGCGTGTGCATGATAATCTTCTTATTTATCTTTGCCAATGTCCCTTTAGGGGATCCGTAATCATAAACATTTAGAGTCAAAATCTTTTTTTGGTCATAAATATTATTCCCTGGATGTGAAGGACATATAAATATGGGTATGTAACTTGTAACTTAAGCTGTCAGATAACTGTAACAGTTTTCAAAAGCAGAACTAATGAACACACTCGCCTTCTGTCAAAATTGGACTAAAACACAAAATTTAAAGAAATTCATTTAGTTTCGTTATGTTACTTGGTATTAAAATAATAATAAAAATGTATCAGCATGCTGAAAACCAACTAAATACTGTTATTGACCTTGTTTACTTTTCATATTATTATTTAATCTAATTTAATTTTAGTTATTTTTTTATTCTTATTACTACCCTCCCTTTCTTCTTCTTCCCCCCCTTTTTCCCCCTCTTCTTGTCAGTACTTCTGACAATTGTCTGTCCGTCTATTTTGTCTTTTGTGATGTGAATGAGTAAGACTGAATGAGTTATCTGAATAGGGAATGGGAACTTGTCTCTAACATAATGTTTTTTAAGGAGACATTATTTTCACTGATATCTGTAGTTTCCTTGTTTATTTTTTCTCTGCACCCATCCCATAAATTGGAAAAATCATTTAAAATAATTAAAAAATGTTTCAGCACAGTACAGGGACATGAAGGGCCCCAATGACTGGGTTTGCCTTGGGCCCCCATATGACGAGATCCGCCCCTGGCTCCACCTCAGGACTCTAACACTACAGCCCTATGCTCCACCTCAGGACTCCAAGACTACAGCCCCATGCTCCACCTCAAGACTCTAAGACTACAGCCCCATGCTCCACCTCAAGACTCTGAAACTACAGCCCTATGCTCCACCTAAGCACTCTAAGACTACAGCCCCATGCTCCACCTCAAGACTCTGACACTACAGCCCCATGCTTCACCTCAGGACTCCAATACTACAGCCCCATGCTCCACCTAAGCACTCTAACACTACAGCCCATGCTCCACCTCATGACTCTAACACTACAGCCCCATGCCTCACCTCATGACTCTAAGACTACAGCCCCATGCTCCACCTCAAGACTCTGACACTACAGCCCATGCTCCACCTAAGCACTCTAAGACTACAGCCCCATGCTCCACCTCAAGACTCTGACACTACAGCCCATGCTCCACCTCATGACTCTAAGACTACAGTCCCATGCTCCACCTCAAGACTCTGACACTACAGCCCCATGTTCCACCTCATGACTCTAACACTACAGCCCCATGTTCCACCTCATGACTCTAAAACTACAGCCCCATGCTCCACCTCATGACTCTAACACTACAGCCCCATGTTCCACCTCATGACTCTAACACTACAGCCCCATGTTCCACCTCATGACTCTAAAACTACAGCCCCATGCTCCACCTCATGACTCTAACACTACAGCCCCATGTTCCACCTCATGACTCTAAAACTACAGCCCATGCTCCACCTCATGACTCTAACACTACAGCCCCATGTTCCACCTCATGACTCTAACACTACAGCCCCATGTTCCACCTCATGACTCTAAAACTACAGCCCCATGTTCCACCTCATGACTCTAAAACTACAGCCCCATGTTCCACCTCATGACTCTAAAACTACAGCCCCATGCTCCACCTCATGACTCTAACACTACAGCCCCATGTTCCACCTCATGACTCTAACACTACAGCCCCATGTTCCACCTCATGACTCTAAAACTACAGCCCCATGCTCCACCTCGAGACTCTGACACTACAGCCCCATGCTCCACCTCATGACTCTAACACTACAGCCCCATGTTCCACCTCATGACTCTAACACTACAGCCCCATGTTCCACCTCATGACTCTAAAACTACAGCCCCATGCTCCACCTCGAGACTCTGACACTACAGCCCCATGCTCCACCTCACGACTCTAAGACTACAGGCCCATGCTCCACCTCATGACTCTAAGACTACAGTCCCATGCTCCACCTCATGACCCTAACACTACAGCCCTATGCTCCACCCAGGGGTATACCTACCATTAGGCAAACACAGGCAATTGCCCAAAGATGTCCGGGGCCCCCAAACATCTCACAAAAATGTATTATTAAAGTTTTCTTTGATTCAGAGAAGTTATTATTATTTTTGTCTTAATTCACACGCTATAGTATGAAGTAAAGAAGATCAACATCTATATTTTATAATCATTTTGTCAGTAGACCTCATACATTTGATGTCATTGGCTTTATGTTCAATTATGATATCCTTTACAATACTTTAATTCATAACTTTTCAAACTATATGACACTTAGTATAAAAAGCTTAAGGCCCATGCACTGGATTATTTTGCGTGTGCATGATAAACTTCTTATTTATATTTGCCAATGTCCCTTTAGGGGATCCGTAATCATAAACATTTAGAGTCAAAATCTTTTTTTGGTCATAAATATTATTCCCTGGATGTGAAGGACATATAAATATGGGTATGTAACTTGTAACTTAAGCTGTCAGATAACTGTAACAGTTTTCAAAAGCAGAACTAATGAACACACTCGCCTTCTGTCAAAATTGGACTAAAACACAAAATTTAAAGAAATTCATTTAGTTTCGTTATGTTACTTGGTATTAAAATAATAATAAAAATGTATCAGCATGCTGAAAACCAACTAAATACTGTTATTGACCTTGTTTACTTTTCATATTATTATTTAATCTAATTTAATTTTAGTTATTTTTTTATTCTTATTACTACCCTCCCTTTCTTCTTCTTCCCCCCCTTTTTCCCCCTCTTCTTGTCAGTACTTCTGACAATTGTCTGTCCGTCTATTTTGTCTTTTGTGGTGTGAATGAGTAAGAGTGAATGAGTTATCTGAATAGGGAATGGGAACTTGTCTCTAACATAATGTTTTTTAAGGAGACATTATTTTCACTGATATCTGTAGTTTCCTTGTTTATTTTTTCTCTGCACCCATCCCATAAATTGGAAAAATCATTTAAAATAATTAAAAAATGTTTCAGCACAGTACAGGGACATGAAGGGCCCCAATGACTGGGTTTGCCTTGGGCCCCCATATGACGAGATCCGCCCCTGGCTCCACCTCAGGACTCTAACACTACAGCCCTATGCTCCACCTCAGGACTCCAAGACTACAGCCCCATGCTCCACCTCAAGACTCTAAGACTACAGCCCCATGCTCCACCTCAAGACTCTGAAACTACAGCCCATGCTCCACCTAAGCACTCTAAGACTACAGCCCCATGCTCCACCTCAAGACTCTGAAACTACAGCCCATGCTCCACCTAAGCACTCTAAGACTACAGCCCCATGCTCCACCTCAAGACTCTGACACTACAGCCCCATGCTTCACCTCAGGACTCCAATACTACAGCCCCATGCTCCACCTCAAGCACTCTAACACTACAGCCCATGCTCCACCTCATGACTCTAACACTACAGCCCCATGCCTCACCTCATGACTCTAAGACTACAGCCCCATGCTCCACCTCAAGACTCTGACACTACAGCCCATGCTCCACCTCATGACTCTAAGACTACAGCCCCATGCTCCACCTCAAGACTCTGACACTACAGCCCATGCTCCACCTCATGACTCTAAGACTACAGTCCCATGCTCCACCTCAAGACTCTGACACTACAGCCCATGCTCCACCTCATGACTCTAAGACTACAGTCCCACGCTCCACCTCATGACTCTAACACTACAGCCCCATGTTCCACCTCATGACTCTAACACTACAGCCCCATGTTCCACCTCATGACTCTAAAACTACAGCCCCATGCTCCACCTCATGACTCTAAAACTACAGCCCCATGTTCCACCTCATGACTCTAACACTACAGCCCCATGTTCCACCTCATGACTCTAACACTACAGCCCCATGTTCCACCTCATGACTCTAAAACTACAGCCCCATGCTCCACCTCGAGACTCTGACACTACAGCCCCATGCTCCACCTCATGACTCTAACACTACAGCCCCATGTTCCACCTCATGACTCTAACACTACAGCCCCATGTTCCACCTCATGACTCTAAAACTACAGCCCCATGCTCCACCTCGAGACTCTGACACTACAGCCCCATGCTCCACCTCACGACTCTAAGACTACAGGCCCATGCTCCACCTCATGACTCTAAGACTACAGTCCCATGCTCCACCTCATGACCCTAACACTACAGCCCTATGCTCCACCCAGGGGTATACCTACCATTAGGCAAACACAGGCAATTGCCTGGGGCCCAAAGATGTCCGGGGCCCCCAAACATCTCACAAAAATGTATTATTAAAGTTTTCTTTGATTCAGAGAAGTTATTATTATTTTTGTCTTAATTCACACGCTATAGTATGAAGTAAAGAAGATCAACATCTATATTTTATAATCATTTTGTCAGTAGACCTCATACATTTGATGTCATTGGCTTTATGTTCAATTATGATATCCTTTACAATACTTTAATTCATAACTTTTCAAACTATATGACACTTAGTATAAAAAGCTTAAGGCCCATGCACTGGATTATTTTGCGTGTGCATGATAAACTTCTTATTTATATTTGCCAATGTCCCTTTAGGGGATCCGTAATCATAAACATTTAGAGTCAAAATCTTTTTTTGGTCATAAATATTATTCCCTGGATGTGAAGGACATATAAATATGGGTATGTAACTTGTAACTTAAGCTGTCAGATAACTGTAACAGTTTTCAAAAGCAGAACTAATGAACACACTCGCCTTCTGTCAAAATTGGACTAAAACACAAAATTTAAAGAAATTCATTTAGTTTCGTTATGTTACTTGGTATTAAAATAATAATAAAAATGTATCAGCATGCTGAAAACCAACTAAATACTGTTATTGACCTTGTTTACTTTTCATATTATTATTTAATCTAATTTAATTTTAGTTATTTTTTTATTCTTATTACTACCCTCCCTTTCTTCTTCTTCCCCCCCTTTTTCCCCCTCTTCTTGTCAGTACTTCTGACAATTGTCTGTCCGTCTATTTTGTCTTTTGTGATGTGAATGAGTAAGACTGAATGAGTTATCTGAATAGGGAATGGGAACTTGTCTCTAACATAATGTTTTTTAAGGAGACATTATTTTCACTGATATCTGTAGTTTCCTTGTTTATTTTTTCTCTGCACCCATCCCATAAATTGGAAAAATCATTTAAAATAATTAAAAAATGTTTCAGCACAGTACAGGGACATGAAGGGCCCCAATGACTGGGTTTGCCTTGGGCCCCCATATGACGAGATCCGCCCCTGGCTCCACCTCAGGACTCTAACACTACAGCCCTATGCTCCACCTCAGGACTCCAAGACTACAGCCCCATGCTCCACCTCAAGACTCTAAGACTACAGCCCCATGCTCCACCTCAAGACTCTGAAACTACAGCCCTATGCTCCACCTAAGCACTCTAAGACTACAGCCCCATGCTCCACCTCAAGACTCTGACACTACAGCCCCATGCTTCACCTCAGGACTCCAATACTACAGCCCCATGCTCCACCTAAGCACTCTAACACTACAGCCCATGCTCCACCTCATGACTCTAACACTACAGCCCCATGCCTCACCTCATGACTCTAAGACTACAGCCCCATGCTCCACCTCAAGACTCTGACACTACAGCCCATGCTCCACCTAAGCACTCTAAGACTACAGCCCCATGCTCCACCTCAAGACTCTGACACTACAGCCCATGCTCCACCTCATGACTCTAAGACTACAGTCCCATGCTCCACCTCAAGACTCTGACACTACAGCCCCATGTTCCACCTCATGACTCTAACACTACAGCCCCATGTTCCACCTCATGACTCTAAAACTACAGCCCCATGCTCCACCTCATGACTCTAACACTACAGCCCCATGTTCCACCTCATGACTCTAACACTACAGCCCCATGTTCCACCTCATGACTCTAAAACTACAGCCCCATGCTCCACCTCATGACTCTAACACTACAGCCCCATGTTCCACCTCATGACTCTAAAACTACATGCTCCACCTCATGACTCTAACACTACAGCCCCATGTTCCACCTCATGACTCTAACACTACAGCCCCATGTTCCACCTCATGACTCTAAAACTACAGCCCCATGTTCCACCTCATGACTCTAAAACTACAGCCCCATGTTCCACCTCATGACTCTAAAACTACAGCCCCATGCTCCACCTCATGACTCTAACACTACAGCCCCATGTTCCACCTCATGACTCTAACACTACAGCCCCATGTTCCACCTCATGACTCTAAAACTACAGCCCCATGCTCCACCTCGAGACTCTGACACTACAGCCCCATGCTCCACCTCATGACTCTAACACTACAGCCCCATGTTCCACCTCATGACTCTAACACTACAGCCCCATGTTCCACCTCATGACTCTAAAACTACAGCCCCATGCTCCACCTCGAGACTCTGACACTACAGCCCCATGCTCCACCTCACGACTCTAAGACTACAGGCCCATGCTCCACCTCATGACTCTAAGACTACAGTCCCATGCTCCACCTCATGACCCTAACACTACAGCCCTATGCTCCACCCAGGGGTATACCTACCATTAGGCAAACACAGGCAATTGCCTGGGGCCCAAAGATGTCCGGGGCCCGCAAACATCTCACAAAAATGTATTATTAAAGTTTTCTTTGATTCAGAGAAGTTATTATTATTTTTGTCTTAATTCACACGCTATAGTATGAAGTAAAGAAGATCAACATCTATATTTTATAATCATTTTGTCAGTAGACCTCATACATTTGATGTCATTGGCTTTATGTTCAATTATGATATCCTTTACAATACTTTAATTCATAACTTTTCAAACTATATGACACTTAGTATAAAAGCTTAAGGCCCATGCACTGGATTATTTTGCGTGCATGATAAACTTCTTATTTATATTTGCCAATGTCCCTTTAGGGGATCCGTAATCATAAACATTTAGAGTCAAAATCTTTTTTTGGTCATAAATATTATTCCCTGGATGTGAAGGACATATAAATATGGGTATGTAACTTGTAACTTAAGCTGTCAGATAACTGTAACAGTTTTCAAAAGCAGAACTAATGAACACACTCGCCTTCTGTCAAAATTGGACTAAAACACAAAATTTAAAGAAATTCATTTAGTTTCGTTATGTTACTTGGTATTAAAATAATAATAAAAATGTATCAGCATGCTGAAAACCAACTAAATACTGTTATTGACCTTGTTTACTTTTCATATTATTATTTAATCTAATTTAATTTTAGTTATTTTTTTATTCTTATTACTACCCTCCCTTTCTTCTTCTTCCCCCCCTTTTTCCCCCTCTTCTTGTCAGTACTTCTGACAATTGTCTGTCCGTCTATTTTGTCTTTTGTGGTGTGAATGAGTAAGAGTGAATGAGTTATCTGAATAGGGAATGGGAACTTGTCTCTAACATAATGTTTTTTAAGGAGACATTATTTTCACTGATATCTGTAGTTTCCTTGTTTATTTTTTCTCTGCACCCATCCCATAAATTGGAAAAATCATTTAAAATAATTAAAAAATGTTTCAGCACAGTACAGGGACATGAAGGGCCCCAATGACTGGGTTTGCCTTGGGCCCCCATATGACGAGATCCGCCCCTGGCTCCACCTCAGGACTCTAACACTACAGCCCTATGCTCCACCTCAGGACTCCAAGACTACAGCCCCATGCTCCACCTCAAGACTCTAAGACTACAGCCCCATGCTCCACCTCAAGACTCTGAAACTACAGCCCATGCTCCACCTAAGCACTCTAAGACTACAGCCCCATGCTCCACCTCAAGACTCTGAAACTACAGCCCTATGCTCCACCTAAGCACTCTAAGACTACAGCCCCATGCTCCACCTCAAGACTCTGACACTACAGCCCCATGCTTCACCTCAGGACTCCAATACTACAGCCCCATGCTCCACCTAAGCACTCTAACACTACAGCCCATGCTCCACCTCATGACTCTAACACTACAGCCCCATGCCTCACCTCATGACTCTAAGACTACAGCCCCATGCTCCACCTCAAGACTCTGACACTACAGCCCATGCTCCACCTCATGACTCTAAGACTACAGCCCCATGCTCCACCTCAAGACTCTGACACTACAGCCCATGCTCCACCTCATGACTCTAAGACTACAGTCCCATGCTCCACCTCAAGACTCTGACACTACAGCCCATGCTCCACCTCATGACTCTAAGACTACAGTCC
The DNA here is from genome assembly GCA_036419115.1 of Scarus forsteni. Classification (NCBI taxonomy): domain Eukaryota; kingdom Metazoa; phylum Chordata; class Actinopteri; order Labriformes; family Labridae; genus Scarus; species Scarus forsteni. The sequence continues at coordinate 89,907 of JAZDUH010000342.1, forward strand.
CACGCTCCACCTCATGACTCTAACACTACAGCCCCATGTTCCACCTCATGACTCTAACACTACAGCCCCATGTTCCACCTCATGACTCTAAAACTACAGCCCCATGCTCCACCTCATGACTCTAAAACTACAGCCCCATGCTCCACCTCATGACTCTAACACTACAGCCCCATGTTCCACCTCATGACTCTAACACTACAGCCCCATGTTCCACCTCATGACTCTAAAACTACAGCCCCATGCTCCACCTCGAGACTCTGACACTACAGCCCCATGCTCCACCTCATGACTCTAACACTACAGCCCCATGTTCCACCTCATGACTCTAACACTACAGCCCCATGTTCCACCTCATGACTCTAAAACTACAGCCCCATGCTCCACCTCGAGACTCTGACACTACAGCCCCATGCTCCACCTCACGACTCTAAGACTACAGGCCCATGCTCCACCTCATGACTCTAAGACTACAGTCCCATGCTCCACCTCATGACCCTAACACTACAGCCCTATGCTCCACCCAGGGGTATACCTACCATTAGGCAAACACAGGCAATTGCCTGGGGCCCAAAGATGTCCGGGGCCCCCAAACATCTCACAAAAATGTATTATTAAAGTTTTCTTTGATTCAGAGAAGTTATTATTATTTTTGTCTTAATTCACACGCTATAGTATGAAGTAAAGAAGATCAACATCTATATTTTATAATCATTTTGTCAGTAGACCTCATACATTTGATGTCATTGGCTTTATGTTCAATTATGATATCCTTTACAATACTTTAATTCATAACTTTTCAAACTATATGACACTTAGTATAAAAAGCTTAAGGCCCATGCACTGGATTATTTTATGCATGATAAACTTCTTATTTATATTTGCCAATGTCCCTTTAGGGGATCCGTAATCATAAACATTTAGAGTCAAAATCTTTTTTTGGTCATAAATATTATTCCCTGGATGTGAAGGACATATAAATATGGGTATGTAACTTGTAACTTAAGCTGTCAGATAACTGTAACAGTTTTCAAAAGCAGAACTAATGAACACACTCGCCTTCTGTCAAAATTGGACTAAAACACAAAATTTAAAGAAATTCATTTAGTTTCGTTATGTTACTTGGTATTAAAATAATAATAAAAATGTATCAGCATGCTGAAAACCAACTAAATACTGTTATTGACCTTGTTTACTTTTCATATTATTATTTAATCTAATTTAATTTTAGTTATTTTTTTATTCTTATTACTACCCTCCCTTTCTTCTTCTTCCCCCCCTTTTTCCCCCTCTTCTTGTCAGTACTTCTGACAATTGTCTGTCCGTCTATTTTGTCTTTTGTGGTGTGAATGAGTAAGAGTGAATGAGTTATCTGAATAGGGAATGGGAACTTGTCTCTAACATAATGTTTTTTAAGGAGACATTATTTTCACTGATATCAGTAGTTTCCTTGTTTATTTTTTTCTGCACCCATCCCATAAATTGGAAAAATCATTTAAAATAATTAAAAAATGTTTCAGCACAGTACAGGGACATGAAGGGCCCCAATGACTGGGTTTGCCTTGGGCCCCCATATGACGAGATCCGCCCCTGGCTCCACCTCAGGACTCTAACACTACAGCCCTATGCTCCACCTCAGGACTCCAAGACTACAGCCCCATGCTCCACCTCAAGACTCTAAGACTACAGCCCCATGCTCCACCTCAAGACTCTGAAACTACAGCCCATGCTCCACCTAAGCACTCTAAGACTACAGCCCCATGCTCCACCTCAAGACTCTGAAACTACAGCCCTATGCTCCACCTAAGCACTCTAAGACTACAGCCCCATGCTCCACCTCAAGACTCTGACACTACAGCCCCATGCTTCACCTCAGGACTCCAATACTACAGCCCCATGCTCCACCTAAGCACTCTAACACTACAGCCCATGCTCCACCTCATGACTCTAACACTACAGCCCCATGCCTCACCTCATGACTCTAAGACTACAGCCCCATGCTCCACCTCAAGACTCTGACACTACAGCCCATGCTCCACCTCATGACTCTAAGACTACAGCCCCATGCTCCACCTCAAGACTCTGACACTACAGCCCATGCTCCACCTCAGCACTGTACTTCACCTACAGCACAGATAACAGCAAGTTATCAATATGACCCTATCATGTCAGATTCTCCTAAACACACACACACACACAAATATAGATGCATATATGTATGTGTGTTTATGAGCATGCATTTGCAGTAACAACTTTAAAATGAAAAATCTGAACACTTGGGTATTAAACATAAAAATGAACAGGGGATGGTATTGTCATTAAACAACAATACATATAAAGGTAAACACATACATCTTACTCTGCATGGACTGTAGCATATGATGTATAAAAATAAATCTGAATTCTCATAGCAATAAACAATTACAAAGATCTTACTCTGCATGGACATCATCACTGCCTTCACAGACCTAAAGGAAAACAGAGAACATATCACACCGTCTGAAAGATCTAAGTTTAAACAGACTGTTAATAAAATACAATTTATAAAAGAATATAAATGCTGATCATAACTATGACAGTAAAGAGATATGGTAAAGTAGATAAACTGGGTCAGTCTTAATTTTTCTCTAATTAACGTCAGCCATCACTGAACACATATTTTTATCTTTCAGACTAAAAAAACTGAATCAGGACTGTATTTGAATAAAATAAAAAAATACATTATAAAAATAGGTAATATCCAAAATAACAATATTTAATAAACGCTGGGTCTCTCTGCAGGTTGAGGCTCGCTCTGTCTCTTTACACATCATCATTTTAATCCTGCATTCGTCCTGCTTTCTTCTCCTTTTGATCTCTTCATCGTCTTAATCTGCTCCTCTTCCTCATACCCCTGCTCCTCCTCCTCCTCTCCCTCCTCACATCCCATCTTCTTTTGAAGGCTGTTTCAGTGTCGAGTTTCCCCTCTGAGTCTGAATCTGTCCCACAGAGGATGAAGAGGATGACGAGGATCATGATGATGAAGATGATGATTTAGACTACAATGAGGATAATGATGAAGATGATGAAAATGATTATGATGAAGATTATAATGATGACGATAACAATGAAGATGATGATGGGGCTTGGTCAGTTACTGGAAGGTTGCAGGTTCGATCCCAGCTTCAGCCGTCACATGGTGATTGAATCGCTAACAGCTCCATCTGCTGCGTCAGTGCATCATGAGCACATTGAAAGAGCGGACGTGTGAGCGAAGCATGAGCTAAATGAAAGAGCGGGCGTGTTAGCTAAGCATGAACGGGAATGAAAGAGCCAATGTGTTAGCGAAGCGTAAGCGGGAATAAAAGAGCCAATGTGCTAGCGCTGAGTGAGCGGGAATGAAACAGCAGATATGTTAGCGAAGCATGAGCTGGAATGAAAGAGCGGACGTGTTAGCAAATCGTGAGCGGGAATAAAAGAGCAAAATTTAGGAAAATGTCAGCGGGAATGAAAGAGCGGATGTTTTAGCAAAGCGTGAGCTGGAATGAAAGAGCAGATGTGTTAGCGAAGCGTCAACGGGAATGAAAGAGCGGATGTTTTAGCAAAGCGTCAACGGGAATGAAAGAGCGGATGTGTTAGCAAAGCGTGAGCAGGAATGAAAGAGCGGATGTGTTAGCAAAGCGTGAACGGGAATGAAAGAGCGTATGTGTTAGCGAAGCGTCAACGGTAATGAAAGAGTGGATGTTTTAGCAAAGCGTGAGCGGGAATGAGAGAACGAGCGTTAGCAAAATGTGAGCGGCAATGAAAGAGCAGATGTGTTAGAGAAGAGTGAGCAGGAACGAAAGAGCGGATATGTAATCGAAGCTGGACGGAGACACTGCAACAACCAATCACAAAGCTCTGACCTGCACATGAAGACAGGAGATCTTCATCAGAACATGACTGCCACCTTCAGCCTTCATGATGAGGACCTCACAGAGAACATGGCTGTAGTCTTCACGATGAGGACCTCACAGAGAACATGCTCATGCTCATGTGTGTCCATCCACAGACAGACAGAAGAATATCTCTCTGACTCTGTTCAGTCCTTGTTCACCTTTAGCTTTCTGGCGACATTTAGGACGGCTAATGCTAACTCTGCACTGTTACCATGGCAACACACGCAAATGTAAATGTCAGAGCAGGAAGTGGAGGAGAAGAGGTGAATGAAAGCTGACAGGTGAGATAAGAGAAGAAGAGGAAGAGAGGGAGGAGGCAGTACTGATGATGATGATGGGAGTGAAGTGATGAAGAGCCGACTGTGAGGAGCGAAGTGTTTGATGATGAAGAGAGGAGACAACACACTCAGCTGCAGCTCGCCCATCTCCCTCTCCGTCTACAGTCATCTCATCATCAAGCTCGCTCCATCCCTTCTTCCTCCTGCATCATCATACTCTCTCTTCCTCTCTGCTCACCTGTCAGGTGACCCCTCTGTCCGGCCAATAACGTGTCGAGTTAAAGCTGCCCTGCCCCGCCCCCTGCTGGCAGTGCTACTGTGTTTGGATTTTGGGTTTTGAAATGATTCTGAGACAAGATGAAAATAATTAAATGTGATGTTTTGTCGTTTAAATCTGGTCAAAGTTCACAGCAGGTAAACTCAACCTCAGTCAGGTGGTTTCATGACTGAGGTTGAGTTGAGTGGTTGACACACTTTCATGAATTTCCCTTCGGGGATTAATAAAGTATTTTATCTATCTATCTATCTATCTATCATTTCACCCTTGGACTGAAAAGTCATGGCTGATGGACCCCACAGAGGTCAACAACCACAGCACAGTGACGGTCCCGCAGAGGTCACGAGGGGGGCGGGGCTGGACTGTGTGGAGCTGTGATTGGTGGGAACAGGCAAAGGATTTAATGAGATTAAATACAGCTTTGAAAGTTTACTCATTTAACCTTGGGTCAGGGTGGCTATCTGTGCAAAGTCTGATGGAAATATGAGATCCACTGACCTTTGACCTCTGACAGATGGGACTGACACGGAGGAGGAGAGTCGGACAAACGTGGACAGATAGATGTTTGGACAGACAACCTGAAAAGTGAACACCTTCAGCCTCAGTTGTTACAGGACGCTCTGTTGGTCAATGACAATGAGTTCTCCAGTGGCCTCCGCAGTCACCAGATCTCAATCCAATAGAGCTGCTCAGCCAATAAACCTGCATCCACTGTGTGACGCCATCATGGAGATATGAACTCAAATCTATGAGCGATGTTTCAGCGGCATGTTGAGTCTGTGACACCAAGACTTTAGAGCTCTGGAGGTTAAGAAGCTCCACTGGGACTAGACAGGTGTACCTAATAAAGTGGCCATGGGCTGCTTATATTTGGTCTGTTTAATGATAGATGTTGATGTGATTTGAACAAACTGCAGGTAGAATCATCTAAGCTGTGTGTCTCTGTGGCGGAGCTGCAGTTTCAAGCCGTCCGGATTATTTCTGTACGCTTGACTTCACTCACAACACACACACACACACACCACACACACACACACACACACACACACACACCAAAAACACACACCACACGAACACCAGCACACACACACACACCGCACACACACAGCACACTCAGCCCTCCGGCTCTCTCTCTATCTTTCTTCTTCCTCGCTCATCCTCTCTTGAGTCCCTCTCCTTTGTGCAGCTTCTATAGACACAGATGATAAACGAAGGGGATTGGTGGGCTGTGGTTGGTCATCGTGGGTCGTGGTGGGCTGTGGGTTGTCATTATGGGTCGTGGTGGGCTGTGGTTGGTCATGGTGGGTCGTAGTGGTCATGGTGGGCCGTGATGGGCTGTGGTTGGTCATGGTGGGTTGTGGTTGGTCATGGAGGGACCTGGTGGGCTGTGGTTTGTCATGATGGGTCGTGGTGGGCTGTGGTTTGTCATCATGGGTCATTGTGGGCCATGGTTTGTCATCATGGGTCGTGGTGGGCTGTGGTTTGTCATCATGGGTCGTGGTGGGCCATGGTTTGTCATCATGGGTCGTGGTGGGCTGTGGTTTGTCATCATGGGTCGTGGTGGGCTGTGGTTGGTCATGATGGGTCGTGGTGGGCTGTGGTTTGTCATCATGGGTCGTGGTGGGCCGTGGTTGGTCATGGTGGGCCGTGGTTGGTCATGGTGGGCCGTGGTGGGCTGTGGTTTGTCATGATGGGTCGTGGTGGGCTGTGGTTTGTCATCATGGGTCGTGGTTGGCTGTGGTTGGTCATGGTGGGCCGTGGTTTGTCATGATGGGTCGTGGTGGGCCGTGGTTTGTCATGATGGGTCGTGGTGGGCTGTGGTTGGTCATGGTGAGTCAGTCATGGTGGGTCGAGGTGGGCTGTGATTAGTCATGTTAAGTCAGTCATGGTGGATCGAGTTGGACTGTGGTTAGTCATCGTGGGTCGTGGTGGGCTGTGGTTGGTCATGGTGGGCTGTGGTTAGTCATCGTGGGTCGTGGTGGGCTGTGGTTGGTCGTGGTGGGCTGTGGTTGGTCATGGTGAGTCAGTCATCATGAGTCGTGGTGGGCTGTGGTTTGTCATGATGGGTCGTGGTGGGCTGTGGTTTTTCATCATGGGTCGTGGTGGGCTGTGGTTGGTCATGATGGGTCGTGGTGGGCTGTGGTTGGTCATGATGGGTCGTGGTGGGCCGTGGTTGGTCATGGTGGGCCGTGGTTTGTCATGATGGGTCATGGTGGGCTGTGGTTTGTCATGATGGGTCGTGGTGGGCTGTGGTTTGTCATCATGGGTCGTGGTTGGCTGTGGTTGGTCATGGTGGGCCGTGGTTTGTCATGATGGGTCGTGGTTTGTCATGATGGGTCGTGGTGGGCCGTGGTTTGTCATGATGGGTCGAGGTGGGCTGTGATTAGTCATGATAAGTCAGTCATGGTGGATCGAGTTGGGCTGTGGTTAGTCATCGTGGGTCGTGGTGGGCTGTGGTTGGTCATGGTGGGCTGTGGTTAGTCATCGTGGGTCGTGGTGGGCTGTGGTTGGTCGTGGTGGGCTGTGGTTAGTCATCGTGGGTCGTGGTGGGCTGTGGTTGGTCGTGGTGGGCTGTGGTTGGTCATGGCGAGTCAGTCATCATGAGTCGTGGTGGGCTGTGGTTTGTCATGATGGGTCGTGGTGGGCTGTGGTTTGTCATGGTGGGTCGTAGTGGTCATGGTTGGTCATGGTGGGCCGTGGTGGGCTGTGGTTTGTCATGGTGAGTCAGTCATGGTGGGTCATTGTGGGCTCTGGTTTAGAATAGAACTTTGCTTGTCATTGTAACAAGTACAACTAAATTGCAAAAGTCCTTCAGTCAGTGCAAAACAGTGTGAGACAAATACGATAAAGTAGGATGCAAAAAGTAATTTGTTCCATCTGGCAGATATTCCAGACTGTTTGTATCCATATATTATAAGTTGGTGGGTCTTGTTTCATCCATCTCACAGCGATGCAGTTCAGGGCCGATGTAAACAGAACTCTAAGAAGTACATTTGGGATCTCCCATTCAAACCTCTGGGTGTCATCCACAACAGTACTACTCTGGGGTCTTGGGGAATATCCTGTTGAAAAAAATCATTTAATTCTTCAAATACCTCCCTCCAACAAAGACAAAGTTTAGGACAGGTCCAAAAAATATAAACCTGATTTGAAACATGTGTTCTGCAATTTCTCCAGCGGGAGCTGAATTGTGTTTGGAACATTTTTTAAATGAAATATGGAGTCCTAAAGAATCTAATGATCGTTTTCTATTTGAATTCCCTCCAAGTGTTTGAATTTGTAACTAAATGTCCTTCCGCACACACCTCTGTCCAATCATCCCCTGACAAAGTTACCTTTGTCTCTGCCTCCCGTCTCCGCCCCACCTCTGAAGAGCCACTTGGGTCCATAGTCAGAATATATCACATTCAGAAATAAGCCCTTTATCTAGGTTCTGTCCAATACAATAACTAGTCATCCACATAGAGGGGTAATTTATGCAATTCCTCATTTCTTCCAATGTCTTTCACATGATCATCATCTCTGATTAGCTGGGCTGTGGTTTGATACAGAAAGTGAAAAGCAGGGATAATAAAGAGCAGCCATGCTCTAATATAACCTCTTCATACACAACCACAAACTGTCACTGAAGCTTAAGGTGAACAATACAGTGTTTGTATCCAATTTATAAAGCTAGGTCAGAATCTAAAATGTTGCGGTATTTGCACTACAAATTTCCATGACACACAAAGTTTTTTTTGTGCGTCTAAAGGAACCAAACAGAATCTGACTTCATATCAGATGAGATGTCATGTCACACATTTTCTCCATAAATTCTTCCAGTGATGAAACCCGTTTCAATATTGTGAGTTTTTATTTGATTATTTGATTTGATTTGATTATTATTATTTTATATCGAAAACCGCTTCTCTGCCGGCGGAGGCCCCTGAAATGCAGAGCATTTTTCAAAGCGGCTCCTACCGCCGCGGCATGAGCATGGGGTAACAGGCGGCAGTGACGTAGAGCTGATTCGGCGAACGTCACAGCAGAGCCCGCCCAAAAGTCCTTCACAACAATCCCTTCTCAAAAACACGTACTCCAGAGTAGTACCTGTTTACTGTATACTATGTGGGACACGATTCTGTCAGCAAGAGAATCCCCCCATTCAGATAATTAGCTCCTCAATTGCTCGTTTTGCCCAGCGAAGCCTGCTATTTCCGGGTTTTCTACTTCCTTCGATGTGATTGGCTGTTCCCACGCGGCTGCCACCCTAAAGTTCAACACGCTGGACTCCGGCCGGCAAGGGAAAATCTGTGCGCGTTCACGTGGGCGGCAACCGCTTCTGGGTCCTACCGCCGCGGCCAAAACCACTTGCCATCTGCCACCCATTCCTCATTAAAATGACTGGAGGCGGCGCGTTGCCGCGCGGCGGTGTGAAGCCCCCTTTATGAACCTCAGTGCTCCATGATGAACCAATCCAATGATGTAAAGCACTGAGAAGAGGCAGATATAAAGCATCACCATATGTGTCTGTGATCTCAGGAAGACAAACAAAGGTATTTAATCACAAAATCATATCCTCAATGACCATCCATGAACACCAGGCAGAGCTTTGTCTTTAGACTCCCACCTCCATCCATGAACACCAGGCAGAGCTTTGTCTTTAGACTCCCACCTCCATCCATGAACACCAGACAGAGCTTTGTCTTTAGACTCCCACCTCCATCCATGAACACCAGGCAGAGCTTTGTCTTTAGACTCCCACCTCCATCCATGAACACCAGGCAGAGCTTTGTCGTTATGCTACGGCCACACTGGACGCGAATTCACAAAGACGCGCGTCGAGATTACATACAAGGTCAATGCAAAGACGCGTTTGGACGCAGATTCGCCCCGGGCGGCGCGTTGGATGCATTTGGCGCGGCGCATATAGAGGGTCCAGTGCATTTGGGGCGTCAAACGTCTCTACGCTCGAGTTGAAAATATTGAACTTTCGACCCAAATTCACATGACGCTGTGCTGCGGCAGCCAATCAGCGATGACATTCCCCCCCGACGTCATTGATTTGATGACGTGTGAAGCTCGGGCCACCTGCTACGGCTCAAACCCTCTAAAAGATGGAGGAGAGGTTGATCTGTGCTGTTTGCCATCATCCAGAGCTGTACGATTCGACGTGTGTGCTCTACAGAGACCGGAACAAAAAGGATCAGGCTTGGGGGAAAGTCTCTGAGGAGACAGGTTTTGAAGGTAAGTTCTGTAAATATTCGTTTGCAGCTGGATTTGCCTGCACGGGTCATCACTGAGTCTGACTGGCTCCGGCTCTCTACTGCGCCTGCGCAGTGACGCACGTCGCCCCTCAGCTTGTCAAAATGGTCCAGCGTCCAGACTCGAGCATTACGCGTGGCGCCTCACAGGCACTACGAGCGTTCAAATTCCCAAATACGCGTCCGGTGTGGCCGTAGCATTAGACTCCCACCTCCATCCATGAACTCGAACACCGAATCGAACATGACAGACAAACTAACAAACATCAGAACAAACTAAACTAAGTTTTCACCTCTTTGTTCACCTATTCAATGCTCTATGGCTCTGAGATGTTTGGCTCTCAACGATCTGTCATCAGCGGGAAAGAGCGTCCGCCTTACGGTTTATAAGAAATAAAATAGACCATAATTACTTTAATGGAGCTCACTGAAGGTGAGCTGCTGTAACATCAGGTTCTACTCCAGCTTTGTGAAGCTCAGTTTTGCTCTGTGTTTGTTGCCCTTTATCACTCCGTGCTGATGTCATTAATGTTAAACTGAGCATGTGCGTCTCTTCTATGAGCTGTTCACATCACAGTCTGCAGTCAGGACACATTTACAGGAGGAATCTGAACAGACGAACAGAAAAATCAGAATTGAGCATTAAGGGCTGCAGTGTGAATGTAGCCTTACTGTCAGCAATGTGGACCAGCTCTGGTCCTGGTCAGGGGGTCTGAACCCATAACCCCAGAGACTCCCCCTCAGGGCCCTGTGAGGGACAAAGTCCAGTACCTTCTCCAAATCCACAAAGGTGCACATCACACACCATCATAACTCTGAGCAGAGTGAAACCTAAACTGCCATGTCGCTGAAACAGCAGCAGAATCAATCAATCAATGAATCTTTATAACCCTAACCCTTGAATGTGGATCCCAGTCTCATGATGAACAGGAAATCCACACCATGCTGTGTTGGTGTGAGGGTGAAGGAAGGGAGGTAAGAGGAGACAAGTGGACTAAAGTAAGAACTAAAGTTAGGGACAGATCCATGAACCATAGACCTGTCATCTGATTTATTAGAGGTTTGCCTCTTGAGATGCTACATCTGGTTTTCAGGAGGGTCCTCATGTCTGAATGGTTGTGGTGATCATTTTATAGAAGTATAATCTTAGATATTCTTACTGAAAATAAGAATTTATGGTAGTGATGAACTCATGGAGCCCAGACCACAAGGTCATCCCTACCATATTAGTCTCCATTAAGTATAAATGTATTAAAGACCTCTTGAGATGTGACATCCCATTTTCAAGAGGAACCTCATGACTACGTGGTGCTGAATATAGATACTATAGATTAGGGGTGTCAACATCTACACGTGTAAACGGTTACACGGATAACAAATCATAACTGCTTAGAAAAATCAATAACCATTTACACGTCATTTTTTCCTCCTCCTCGTTCATTTCTCACTGATTTATATATTCAGTATTTTTAGTGGTGACATTGTTGCCCTAAAGCTTTAGGTAATAACATTAACTAACTATGCACCTAAAAGTTTCCACTAGTGCAGTTATCCACATATATAACAGATGAATGGGGCGCAATGTTACATTAATATAAAGAATTGCACCACAGCCAGTGCAGCGTCACTTCAGGTTGCCTCGGAGACGCGATGGCAGCGAACATCAAGCGGAGCACTGTGTGGCAGTTCTTCATCAAACTACCAGTGTAAATCCTGTTTAGTGTAGCTATGTCAGGCTAAACTGGCCTATACCAGCAGCACGGGTACATGCCAAAACACCTGAACAGGTCTGAGGGAGAGACGCTGCTGCTACTGCTGGTGTGTTTGAGCGCAGCGCTCATAATCTTCTCCATACACAAATGTCTGCAGCTGAAAACAAAAACTGTTATTGCCTGGTTATTTCTGCCTGTTTTATTGCGTGTTGTTGTTCATTATATTGTTCGTTGGTGCTCTGTTGGCTTTTCTCAACCTGATCACAAATCCTGGCGTCTAAAGAGGACGAAGAAAACACATTTTTTCAGACAGTTTAGTGAATAATTCTGAGAGTCCCCCTCTACTTTTTTAACTGTGTGCATATAAAGGTGAAGGTTTGTCCTCTCACAGCTCACTTTGGCTTCTTTTTGAGTTTCTTTCTCTCTCCAATTCCAGATTACTTTGACTATGAGACATATTAAATTCAGACGTGGCTCCCGTTGTGAAAGAGGGATAAAGTTTGACTTTAAGTTTTTAAAAATATTGTACAATAGTGAGCAAAAGATAAAACAATGAATTAAAAAGAAGGTTAAACCTTTTTCAGCTTTCACTTGTACATTTTCTTGTCTGTCATAGTTATAGTTTTATTTTCAGCTCGTTTTACTTTCTGTCATAAGTAGGCCTAAGCCTTAAAATGGTGAGATGGATTACCTACGTAAGTTCTGCTCTTTGAAAAAAGGTTTTTGTCTAATAACTACCGTAATGTCTTTGATTTAATGGGATAAGGAGGTATTCTAAAGGAGACAGCGCCATCTAGTGGTTATATAGCACAATTGCATTAATAAAGGATCATTAACCTCTGACATGTAACCGGGTACACGTCATTTAGTAGTCATGTTTACACGTGAGTAAAAAACGGTAAACGTTGACATCCCTATTATAGATGTATCATCCATAGATATACAGATCATGCCAATATCTACATTAACAGCTATAATGATAATGGGGATTTAATGTTCCTAATGAAATGGCCAAATATGTGTCATGTAACTGTAGTTACAGAAAGCAACAACATGTACGTTTGAGATTTGTCTTGTGCTTCTTTTAATGTCAAATCAAGGCTGTAGCTACAGCTTCGGGGGGGGGGGGGGGGGGGCTCCTGACTCTTCCTTTAAATGAAGTGAAACTGTTCATGCTGGACCCTCACCGGTCCGAGCAGGTCTCAGCAGGTCTCAGCAGGTCCAATGAAACCCTAAGCAGAGACGTCGTGTCTACAGTTTAACGCATTAAATCGTTCAAATGAGCACAGAGGAGGAGCGACACCGTCACAGCTTCATTTATTATTCTAACTATCACTGTTATTGTTGTAACGCTCAACCTACTTTTTAGTAAGCGCTATAAAAAATAAACCAAGGGGACTCTTTTGCGGAAGTTAGAAAACCTCTTGAAGAAGAAAATAAAACAAAAACTTAATATATATCACGTCAGAAATGACAATTGTACTTGCAAAATGAATGAAACTCTCCACCAAATGTATTAATTTGAAAGCACCTCAACTTTAATTAATCCCACCCCAGAGCGTAAACGCATCACCTGCGTATAACTGAAAGTAGGTCACATCAAATCCAAGGAGATAATCTAAATATTTGACCTTCCAAAAATTAAATAAAAATATGTCCCTAACGAAAGTATTGTAAATGTCCACTTTTAGATACTTTTAAATTAGTTTTTTGTCCTTTTCCGTCTTTGGTTTTCGCCAACAGCGGCGTCTGTCCGTCACTTATCCAGCAAAAAAAAAACGTAAATCCACTCGTTACAAAAAAGGGAAAAAAGAGAACAAAAAAGTGCGATCGACCGCTAAACCACTGGTACCAGGTATGTGTAAAAAACAAAAATCAAAATGATCTCACCCCATCCAGCACCCGAACGTCAGGTAGGATAATCCTCAGTCTCTTGGCACGCGCTCCAGCCTCTGCACGGAGAAGTCCAGCCGGGATCCAGTTTAGTAGGTGTTTGTAACCGCTTGTATATCTATGATTTATATTGTCCTTAGTTTTAATTTATTGAACACAGCTCGTTACATATTCTTTTGATCAGGTCCTAACACTCCAGGTCCGCCTGCGTCTTTGTTCACCTTCCCGGTTCTATATCTCCGCCCCTTCCCCCTGGACACTTCCTTCCTTTATCACGTTGATTTTTCTTAAATCATTTTAACATTACCTAAATATTAATATATGACAGCGGGTGCCCTTAACCTATACAACTATACAGGGATTCTTCTTCTTTTTTTTTTATGCTTTCGCTAGATCAATGAAACCTTTTGTTTTTCTCATACTTTTATAATCTTCCTTAACAATATATCATACTTGTTATTTTTCCGGTGACACTGTCACATCGTTATTTCAATTATTCTCATTATTATCACTACAACCATAATTATTATTTTCTTATTTATTATTGCTATCATCATTGGTTTAGATTCATAACAACAGCAATGATAATAACAATAAAAACTTAAATGAAGAGTTTTTATCTTGAAATATGGCTGCCTTTGAATCTGTTCTCTGAATGTTTTTTACTGACGGACTGATTGATTCACTGACTGACGAAGCACTGATGGTTCCTGGAACTTTAATGTTATCTCCTCTGCTACGTTGGTTCTGCAATGTAACACGAGGACCCTGCTGAGCTCTGATTGGTCAGAAGATATAATCACCTCGAGCATAAGGTCTGACACGGGAATCAAACCCCCGTGGTGGTCTTGGTCCTGCTGCCGCCCCCCTAAACCCTCCTGCACTCTTCAAACTCGTCTCCTTACTGTGACAGAGACACCGTCAGCTCCATGTCAGCCATTGTTGCTCTGACATCACGGCTCCTCCTATGACGAAGAGGAAGCATAACCTGTACCATGAACTACGGCGCTCCCACAGCTAAGTCTGAACAAAAAAACTTAACGCACTTTTCTGAAGCTTTGGTGGATTTGGCATAGCGTGAAAACTCAAGAACTCGAGTGAAGGTCAAAGTACAAAGGTCAGGTAAACAGGGTCGTTCACTTTGAACGGCGTGAAGTTCTCTGACAAAAAGAATGAACCACAGCAGTCTTCGATTCGGCTGAAGATCAAAACTGTTAGCAAGCGAATGTAGCGTACACTGACAGTGTCAATCAGTGGGGTTAACGTTAGCATTGCTAGCATCTGGCCCTCTAGATATGGTTACACATCACCTGACCAAGTTCAAGTCCACTTCATCACCAACACACTGAGGGCCTGATGGCCGCAGCTACAGCCCCAGCTAGAGGCGTGTGACGGTATTACACTTTAGCGTCTGACAGCAGCATGAAAACATCAAACCAGCTCCACCTGAAACCTGAGTTCAGGTGTGACAGAGACCAGGACCAGAACCGAGTCTGGTCCAGTCCCTCAGATAGACACTCGGCTGACTGGAGGACTGCAGGTAAAGGTGTGACCAATCACAGCTCACTCTGAAGCCCATCGATCACTGAGCTCTCTCTGTGGCTATGAGGACACGAAGGGTCTCGTGCACGGCCAGATTCTGAGCAGGAGCAGCACCACCCAATCACACGCTCCGACGCTCACACGCGCGCACACACGCACGCGCGCACACACACAGCGTGGGTGTAGCAGCTGACGGCTCAGCAGCGTCTGCCTCTCTCTCCACAAACATGCTCAC